>PVLD010014877.1:0-50743 GCA_004027595.1 Dinomys branickii | reverse complement strand
CAGTGTTAGTTTTCAAAACCTGGCATTCTCTTTGGACCTGTTTCATTATTGGTAATTCATTCCTAAATTGCTTTTGTAACGTTTCCATTTGTTTCCTATTTTCTTCTAGTATTTTGTCTATTTCTTGTCTGTGTGAATGGAACATTTCTTCCATCATTGTTTTCAGCTCGTTTTTTGTCTGAGAAATCATTGCGGGTATATGGGTTATTTCTGCTTTGAGCTCTTTCATGGCCTGTTGGAGTTGTTTTATTTCGGATGCAATCATTTCATAACTTGAAGTTATGCGGCTTCCTGGTTCCCCTGTATCTTCACATTCAAAACTTGTTCTGGGTGGGGTTGAGTTTTGAGACTGCGTTTTGTTCCTTTGTTTTCCCATTTTTGGGTATCAGATTCAAACTGTGGAGCTATAAATTCCACAGACAGTTCAGCAGGCAAAGGTCTGCTGCAGAGGCTGCTCCAATGGTTCCTTCTCTTTGGGAGAATGTCCCTTAAGCTGTCTGTTGAGATTTCCGCTTCTACTCTCTACCCCAAGACCTGGCCGGGGCGAATAAACAGCTCGCCACCCCAGGATTCTTGCAGATAGGCCACTCAGGTGTTCCTCCCTGGGTGGAGCTCCCTCCCCCCTCACAAAACCCGTTGGGGCGCCTAAGTAGGTCTTCCCACCCGGGAGATCCCGCAGTCCTTAAAGCTGCTTTGATGTCTCTCGCTGGGCTGAGCTTCTTCCTGATTCAGGAAAAACCGGTTAGAGCGCGCACTTAACTCACCCTGTGATCGTGCAGACAGGAGTGCCGTTCAGATGTTTTTCCCTGGATGGAGATTTTCCCCAACTCAGAAATCCCGCCGGCCGGTTGCTGTTGCTCCAGTTCGCGCAGTGCTGGCTGCGGGGGTGGGGTTCTGAGCGGGATCCCGGAGCGCTGCCCGGTTTGGCGCAGTTTGTCCCAGTACCGCATTCTCTGTCGGGTTCAGGAGCTGAAGCCGTTCTTCCCTCCACACTCGCTGTCTCGGCTGGTCGTCTTCTTCCCGGAAGTCCTCATTTCTGTCTTCATATTGCTATATTTCATTGTTTTGGTGGTAATTCTGTGGGAGGTTCTCTCTCTGCTGCCTACCCGGTCGCCATCTTCCCGGAAGTTCATTCATGATTAAAAAAAAAACCTACAGAAAATCAGAATAGATGGTCTTTACCTCAGTCTGGCAAAAGCCATCTATGACAAACCAACAGCCAACATACTAAATAGACAAAAACTGAAAGTTTTCACTCTAAAATCAGGAACAAGACAAGGACATCTACTCTTTGTACTCTTATTCAACATAGTCCTGGAAACTTTAGCCAGAGCAATTAGACAAGAGACAGAAATATTTGTAAATGACATGATACTCTACATAGAAGACCCAAATACTCCAATAAAAAGCTGTTAGATTTAATAAGAAAATTCAGTGCTATAGTTGGATACAAAGTCAACACTCAAAAATCAGTAATGTTCCTGTACATGAATAATAAACACATTGAGGGAGAAATTAGAGAAAGCACACTCTTCACAATAGCATCAAAACAAATGAAATACTTAGGACTCAATCTAACAAAGGACTTAAAAGATGTATATATTAAAAATAAAGGTACTCTGAAAAAAGAGATCACAGAAGATATCGGAAAATCAAAAGATATCCCTTGCTCATGGATAGGAAGAACCAACATAATGAAATGGCTATACTTTCAAAATTGTTACAGAGATTTAATGCAATCCAAATGAAAATACCATTAGCATACCTCACAGAACTCAAGAAAACATTCCTAAAATTAACTTCAAATCAGAAGAGACCTAGAATATCAAAAGCAATTCTTGTCAACAACGGCAAGGAGGGAGCATCACAATCCCTGACCTGAAATTATACCACAAAGGTGCTGTGATAATTGTGCTGCCAAAAAAAAAAAATCTGAGGATCAGTGGAACAGATCAGAAGATGTGTACACAGCTCCAAACACATTCAGCCACCTTATCTTTAACAAAGGGGCTAAACATACTCACAAGAAGAAAGATACCCTCTTTAATAAGTAGTGCTGGAAATACTGGTTTTCCACATGCTGAAGATTAAAAGTGGACCCATGTCTATCACTATATACTAAGCTAAAGTCAAAATGGTTCATAGATCTAAATATCAAAACAGAAACACTAGATCTACTAGAAGAAGAAGTAGGTAGGAATTTGAAGACATAGAGATAGGCAGAGACTTCATGAACAAAATCTAGATTGCATGAGAAATACTACAAAGAATCAACAATTGGGATCTCATCTTATTAAAAAGCTTTCACATAACAAAGGAAATCACCAACATAGTGAAAAGACAACCCACAGAGTGGGAAAATTATAGCCAGTTGTCCTTCAGACAAAGAACTTATATTTAGAACATATAAACAGTTGAAAAAGATCAGACCTACCAAATTCAAAGACCCAATCCAAAAATGGACATCTGAAATGAATGAATATGCACTTCTCAGATGAAGAAATACAAATGGCAAATAAATATATAAAAAAGTCTTCAACATCACTGGTCATTCAAGAGATATAAATTAAAACACTGAGATTCCATCTCACTCCAGAAAAAATAGCTACCATCAAGAAATCAACCAATAACAAATGCTGGAGTGTCTGTGAGGAATAAAGAACCCTTCTCCACTGTTGGTGGGAGTATGGAATGGTACAACCATTGTGGAAATCAGTATGGTGATTCCTCAAAAACTTAGGATTAGTAGTCCCTTTTCCCACTCTGTGGGTTGTCTTTTCATTATGTTGGTGATTTCTTTTGTCATGCAAAAGCTTTAATAAGATGAGATCCCAGTTGTTGATTCTTTGTAGTATTTCTCATGCAATCTAGATTTTGTTCATGAAGATTCTGCCCACCCCTGTGCTATTCCCCTTCTGGATATCTTACCAGAAGAATTAAAAGCATCATACCACAGAGATATATGCACACTCATATTTAAAGGAGCACAGTTTGTAATAGCTAAATCTTGGAAACAACCCAAATGCCAATCAGCTGAGGAGAGGATAAAGATGTGGTTTTATACAATGGAATATTACTCTGCCATAAAGAAAGATAAACTTGAGACATTTCTAAGTAAATAGATGCAACTTGAGACCATATTCTTCAGTGAAATAACTCAGACTCACATGTGTTAACCTCACATTATTTCCCTGGTATGAGAAACTGAAAGAGCAAATAAGGAGCAAAACATACACTAGATATTGTGAAATGGAAAAAAAAATGTTTATCAGGAAAGAAGAACAAGAGTAGGGGAAGGGGAAAATGAAGGAAGGAGAAAGGAGAAAAGTGATTTTTTAAAAAGAGTAAAATGGAAACAAAGCTTTGTAAGCAGGGAGGGGAAGAGGAGTTGAAGGGAGGAGAGGGGTTCAGGGAAAAAGAGAGGAATCAAAATATATCATGACCAGGTCCAGTTCACTATGATGAATATGATCACTGTGTACACCTAAAATGTACCCATAACCTTAATTAAAACCAAGCCAAACAAAAAAGGACATTTAGAACATTTAGCATGCATATACTATACCATAAAACAACAAACAGGAAAACAAACCTGTAGTAAGCCATAGAATAACATCTGGAAAAACAATTTCTAAAGCTATACTTTTTAAATTATTAAAAGAATTTAAATGCTACAGTAGAAAAAATTCCCTTAGTATAAAAGAAAGAAGTAAAGGACCAGAGAAATAAACAAGAGGCATATTGAAAACAAAAGGAAACTATCAGGTATAAATTTAACCATAATAGTAGCATTAAAATGCACTAGGTTCAACAATGTGATCAAAAAGGTAGATAGTGTCACTGAATTTTTAAAAGTCACAATCTAACTATATGATGTTTACAGGACACATATTTCATACTCAAAGTTACAGATAGGAAGAAAGTACAGTGATGGAAAAAGAAATTCCATGCAAACAGAAGCTCTAAGAGAATTGACCCAAGTATGCTAGTGTTAGAAAAAGTAGACTTTAAAACATAATTTAACAAAAGATAAAGAATAGCATTTCACAGTGACAAGAGTTAATTTACCATGAAGACATGACATTTATAAACATGTGCACATAACAATAGAGACTAAAAATAAATGAAGCAAAAATTAACATAAATGAGTTTTTTTAAAAAAACAGGAGCTGGTGCATGCCTTTAATTCAAGCATTCTGGGATGCTGTGATGAGAGGGTGCCAAATTGAAGTTCCTCCTGTGGAACTCAGCAATTTAGCAAGACCCACTCCAAAAAGCTCAGAACAAAAGCAAAATTAATGGTGAAAGACTGGATGCTTTTCCTCTAGGAACAGCATTAGGAACAAGGCCAGAATATTCACACTTTCCATTTCTAAAGTAAACATTTGTACTGGAGAGACTAAACAGAGCAGTAGGCAATAAAGTAAAGTGAAAATCATTCGTACTACAAAAGAGAAGTAAAACTATCTCTGTTCACAAAGGACATAATCTTGTAAACAAAAAATTTATAAAGTCTACTGAAATACTATTAGAATCAATGAAGAAATTCAGCAGGAATACAGGATACAAGATCAACACCCAAAAATCAACTGTATTTCTATATGATAGCAATGAGCAAACACACACGAAATTAAGAAAACAACTCCATTTATAGGAATATCAAACTACTTATGGATAAATTTAACAAAAGATGTTCAATATTTAAATTCTGAAAACTACAAAACATTATGGAAAGAAATTTAGACCTAAGTATGTGGAAAAAGACATCCTGTGTCCATGAGTCAGAAGAGCTAAAATTGTTAACATAGCATAATATTCTCCAAATTGACCTGTAGTCTCAACATGATCTCTGTACAAATCCCAACTGGCTTCATGGCAGAAGTTAATAACTGATCCTGAAATTCATACAGATGTGCAAATGACCCAGAATAGCCATAACAATCTAGCACAAGAAAGACTGGGAGGACTTATACCTCCCAATTTTAAATCTTATGTTAGTTTTAGTAATCAAAGCATTATGCTATTGGTATAAAGATAGTCATATAATCTGTAATGAAATAAAATTAAGAGCCCAGAAATAAGAGCACACAAGAGTGCCAAAACAATTCAATAAAGAATAATTTTTACAACAAATTTTTTTTCACAACATGAAGAAGAATGCATCATGCTGGAACTTTTCCTCACATCATGTAAAGAAAAAAAAGAAAAATAAATATATATATTTATTTATTTATTTATTTATATAACTCCAATTAGAAAATATTTTCATTAATCATTTCATTGGTTCTTAAGGGAAAAGAAAATTAAAACCAGATTCATCAGGGCAGCTAAAGCTTATCAAAAAAATACAAAAAAATAATAGGTTGCAGTGATGAGTGTAGAATAATTGGAATCCCATTCACTGCTAGTGGGAGTGGTGTATATGTTTTTGACAGTCTAGAAATTTCTCAGATGGTTAGCTGAAGATATCATCTGATCCAAGAATTTCACCCATAGATATATACTCAGGATAACAACATATCTACATAAAAATATTGTACACAAACATTTACAGCAGAGTTATTCATAATATCCAAGAAGTAGATATAAATGAACTGTCCATCAGCTGGTAAGTGGGTAAATGTGATGTTTCATACAATAGAATATTATCTGGCAATAAAGTGAAGTGCTGATGCATGCTAAAACTTTGAAAGACTTTGAAAATATTCTGCTCAGTGAAAAAATTGAGTTATAAAAGGGCATAAAGTGTACAGTTCCAGTTATATACATATTCTAAATAGGCAAATGTATATAAAAATCATGTTTCTAAATATAGGTATATCTAGACATAGAGTGCTAATGGGTATATAGTTTCTTTTGGAGATGATGAAGATATTCTAAATTTAGATTATAGTGATGATTGTTCAACCCTCATAGACCAAAATCCTCCAGGTGTACACTTAAACTGACAAATTTACACGTGTGAATTATTTCAATAAAGCGATTTTTTAAATGAACTTGAGCTACTTGAGAATGTGAGCTTCTGGAGGAGACAGAAGAGAAGAGAATGTTCCATCAGCAGAGACTTTTTAAGCAAAGACACTAGACTCCAGACTCAGTACAATCTATATCAAAATTCCAATCTGGGAATGTTCTGGGTTGATGTAGAATGTCCCCTAAAAGTCTTGTGTGTTCAGGGGTGGGGCTTTTTGGAAGATGAGTGGATGGTGGGAGAGACATACTCGTCAGTGGGCTGGCCATTGATGAGTTCATAGCTTAACGCAATACGAGGAGGGTATAGAGACTGGCTCCGAGAGCTGTATGACTAGAGGATGCCTTTGGAGTCCCCAGACTCCTCTCTACTTCCTGGCTACCAGGAAGCAAACAGCTTCCTTCCTCCATGTCTTTTCCACTGTGATATTTCTGGTTTTGAGCCAGCTAACAATGGACGAAATTCCTGAACAGTGAGCCAAATGAAACATCTCTTCCTTTCAATTGTGGGTGTCTGGTATTTTTGTCTCAAAGAAGGGGAAACTGACTAATGTTCAAGAGGCTCATGTGACAAGAATCCAGTTAGCAAGGAACAAAAGCAGGAGAAATGCTGAAATTGCAAGTTAGTGTCAGACTCGGAGGCCATCAGATAGCAGACAGGGATGGATGCTGGTGTGTTTTGCTATCAGCGCTGGGGGACACATGGACGGTGCATGAGCTCTGCAACATTTCCACCCCCAAATTAATGAGCAGTTTGCTTTCAAGGCAAACTACAGGAAGCCATGATGAGCACTGAGTAGTCTTTCAGAAATAGGAAGCTTAATAAAACCATCTCCTTATTAACAACTACAGTCCCCAAAATAGTTTCAGATTTGCTTATTTCCCCTTATCCACCTGCCCGCATTCTTCTAATTCATACTTTAGCCATACGGATAAATACTGCAGAACCATTTGCTTTGAGAATAGTAGGTTTTATGTGCACTGAAAATGGCAGAAACAAAATAACTGGGTGAGAGAGATTTGCTCTTTCTTTCTTCCCTTTCTTCTCAGCCCTCAGCACTAAACTAAACTATATTGGCTTCCTTTTCTCTTACCTCCCCTAAGAAATACCACCAGTCATAAATATTGTGGCTGTCCCTTAGACTCTGGCTGACATTTCATGCAAAATTCATTTCAGTGAACATCTACCTTTCGGTGATTTATAGCCAAAGTGTTAGGGATTTCAGAAAGCGAAAGATTTGAAATACAACCAAACAAAGACCTCACCTTGTCAGTCACTCTGTGCTCTTTTTCCGGTGGGTGGTGGTACATTGGAGACTTATTGTTCCGAAATTAGAAACAGAACAAAACAAAACCTTTACGTTCTTGTGGAAGGGATTTTACAGTCATTATATGAAAGATAGAAAGGAAAATGCCTGATTGCCATATCTGAGGGATGAATATTTCAGTGTGGGGGAAATATCACCTCTTAAGGGAGCTCAATTATAACCGAAGACCAGACACAACCACAGCAAACGGTGGGAATTTACTCAGAAGCTGTTTTAGTGGAAAGCACCAACGTGGACAAGCAGGACTGGAATAGAGACAGAGCCTGGCAACCTACATCCAAGGACTTGTTCCCAGTTTGGACCCTAAACCCAAGTAACTTTGGTTTGTCGGATGACCCCCCTGGACCACAGTACTGACTTGCAGGAGAGAGATCCTCAGATCAGTCCCTCCTGTGTTGCATAGAACAGTTAAGAGAAAATAGAAAGATATGAAAAAAAAAAAAAAATCCAACAGTCTATCGAAAGAGGCTGTCTCACAGGAGGAATCACTGAGCAGCGCTAACACAGAATGAGTAATACAAAGTGTAATAAGAATAATTATATTTTCATATTCACTTGCACTTTCTCAACCTTTATCAGGAACCAAAAGAGTTATATTTAGAATGCTCAGAAATGCCTGTCTATGAATGTATTCTCATATAACCTTCTTAACCTTGACTTGACTGTCACTTTAAATATTTAGCCATTTTAAAAAGCACTTGAACACCTGCACTATAGAGAGAATGTTTCATTTCCCTACTAGAAAAACAATCAAGTGAATTTAAATAAATCGCCTCTGTGTATCTCCAGCAATGGACCAGCTGCCTGGTTATTTGTCCCTGACTTGCCATTACATGTAACGTATCCCTGCCTGGTAGATTTATCTAACAAAAGCACAATGTGTTCTTGGCATTCTTCAGAGTAAGAACCCTGGAAAAGCCATAAAGGCAAAGAGAAAAGGTGACTTTTGCTATCACTTAGAAGGAGTCTCTGTTATGCGGACACATACTGAGCCTTCCGCTCACTCCACGCCATTTTTCTCTTCCAAACACCTCAGAACACTTGAGTGCTGCGGTCCTTAACTGTAGTTTCCAGAACAGCAGCAGCATCACTTTGGAACTTGTTACCAGTATAAAATCCCCTCCCAAGAGCTTCTAAATCAGAAATTCTATGGCTGGAACTCAGAAATCTGTGGTTTAACAATCCTTCCCTGTGATTCTCATCCACACTCAAGTTTAGAGCCACCTGGTAGCAAAAGATCATCACACCTGTCTCCAGTTTCTTTCCAGAAAGCTCTCATATTCAGTTTATTGTCCCCAAACCTATGGAAGTCGCTTTAGTTTGGAGAATTTTGTTTGCAGTTGTAAAACAGTGATGAGCCTACCCAGAAATTTAAATCAAACGGGTTTATACAGTGTTTGAGGGCTTTCAACTCTCATACATATTGCACAGAAATAGCCAGACCGCCCATCAAAATAAAGGGAGCTGACTCGGGTAATCACATGCCTTCTTTCTGAGCATAGGCACAAAAGAACCTCTCCAGGCTCTGACCTTTCAGCAGGTTTCAGACATGGGCCTGAAGGAAAAAGGTGTCTGCACTCTGGAGAGCCTGCTCCGCTCACAGGCGTCCCCTTGTGGACAGTGTGGAGAGGGAAGGGTCTGGGAGGAGGCAGCACAGGCCTAACGTCAGCTCGCAGTTGCTAGCAGCAGAATGTCCCAAGGTCGGGAAGCTAGAACACACTGCCAGAAAAGGCGGGCTGGGATTCTAACCAGGCAGCGCCCAGTTGCTCTGATGTAAGCTGGGAAGATGAAAGAGTATCTATAAAGAAAAATTCGCTTAAAATACCTTTTTTTTAAAGTACCGCACTGAAACACAAAAACCAAGACGTTTATCACACTCTGACTTTTGAGTTTCAGAAGCAAGAACCATGCAAATAAAGATGCACATCTCTCATCCGGCTGTAGCCAAATGACGCGGTCCTGGCGTCGAGTCAGTGTGTGATGTCCTATAAGAACTGCCAGGCCTGCCCACTTTGTTCCTAACGGTTTTTAGGAGGTGGGATTCCCTAGAGTTTCCTGATGTGACTATTAGCCCATGACTCGTAAGCCTCTGTGACCACTAAACCATGGTCTCCACCTCCTGCCTTTCTCTTTGGGTCTGTTTGCCGGCTGCAGCTGCTGCCCCAGCCTCTCCTCGGTGACTCATCAGTGCTATAAACTGGATTTACAGCACCGTGCACACTCAGCTCAAGTCCGGTGGGAGAGGGTGGAACATCTTGGATGACACAGCACTGTTTTATGTGACACTGTGGAGTGAACCTCGAAAAGGTGAAGAGGGGACTCCTCGTGGTGAGAGGTGTGCCTGATGATGGTTATCCTTACTGGGCACTGTAGCTGTGTGTCACTGAGGACTGACGCGGAGAATATAAGGGTGACATTTCATACTGCCAAGTTTAATCTTCATTGCTTGAAAAAGTCCTCTCTCCCTAACACTTAACATTAGAACAGAAGTGAACTGACATCTTAAATGTTTAAGAACTTTTTTAGTATTTGAAGGGAAAACAATTTTTTTAAATGTTCCCTAAAGTAGCTGAATTTCACCAGGCTAGATTATTACGACAGCTATAAAAACCCATGACTGGAAGATAGGGTGACTTCCTATTACAGTTCATATCTATGTGACCTCCCAAAGCCTTATGTGCTCATTGGTGGGGTTTTTGAAGGGTGACTGAA
Organism: Dinomys branickii; assembly: GCA_004027595.1. Lineage (NCBI taxonomy): Eukaryota > Metazoa > Chordata > Mammalia > Rodentia > Dinomyidae > Dinomys > Dinomys branickii. The sequence continues at coordinate 40,733 of PVLD010014877.1, read as the reverse complement.
TCAGGGAAATGTTAGAGCTAAACATGATGTCAGGATGTGGGGTCTGGTGAGAAGAGGTGCTTCCTGCTTTTCACGACCTGTGCAGCAGTTCTCCTGTGCCCCGGGCCTTCCACCTCATCTGTGCAAGTTCTGAGAATTCTGAAACATGTGTCAAAATACACCTCTCCTCCTTTAAGTCACCAGTGCCTGGTATTTTGTCCCAGGAAAGAACAAAGTAAGACATTCCTTCAATACAAATATAATCTCAGAACAGACAAGGAGGAAATCTGGGCAACAACCCATGACCCAAATTACCTCCCATTTCATGAAAAGAGTACAGGTCTTGAAGACAAATGGAACTGAGTACAAATTCCAGCTCTGTGCTTACTTGGGCAAGTGACTCTCTCTCCCAGCTTCAGTTTCTTTATTTCTAAAAGGAAGAGAAAATCTAACTTGTAACTTGCTTGATAGGAATAATAGATACTCAATGTTTTCTATGACCTTTTTTAATTGTTATTCATAGGAGACCTTTTCCTCAGGCCAGTTATTAGGGACCCCTGCAGTGAGTCTCCAATCTCCTGCATGAAGGTATGGTACACGGCGAGAAAGAAAGAGAAAAAGAGACAAGAATTGCAAAAAAATAGGGTTCTGCGATGATCAGTGTTCTTGAAACAGGCCCAGAATCTCCAGCTAGCCACCATTTTATTTAGTCTGTACTAGGGGAGGGGCAGGGTGCTTTTCCTAGAACAGGGTAGAAGTAGTGGTTGAATGAGCAAGTTTAACATCATAAAGGAAACCAGTTAAGATTCATCCCCACACTTGGGGGCTATTCTCCCTGTATTGTCCTCAGCTGACTTCATCCTGTTCTGTGAGTCTCACTGACCAAAAGGCAGTGGGATTCCCACATTCCAAAACTACCCACCAGGGAGAGCAAGGAGGGCCTCATATTTATAATTTGTGGTCCTCAACACATATTAGCTATTACAGAACAATGTTATCTATTTTAAGTAATTAAATACCAATAAAGCTTTTTTAAAGATACTGCTCTGTGTGACCTCTCCAGATAACTGTCAGTTGTTCTCCCTGCCCTGAGTCCACACAATCAGGCAGGCTGACCCACTCAGCGCTTTAGAGAGGTCACCTGTTGTGCTCACTGGCCCAGATGGAGTCATACTAAGTCAGGCCTTCAGTCTTGAGTCCTCAAATTCCTGAATACCTCATCCCTATTGTTCTCCTAACCTTCGACCTCATTGCTGACCCGCTGATTCATGTTAAGAGAAGTCAGTGTGTTCCTTGTGTCAGGTTTGGAGAGAGAGACAGAAAACAGAGAGAGACAGAGACAGAGAGACAGGAAGAGAGGGTGAGACGGGGAGAGAGAGAAGGAGAGGGCAAGGACCTTCTAAAAGCAGCATCTGGGGGAAAAAATATATTGGGCTAGGTTAGAGGTGGAGTTTATGGGGTGGTCTAAGCGATGTAACAGAAACTGGTTGCCATGCAGATGCGCAAGTAAACAGGAAGTTGTAATGGGGGCAGAAGTTGGTCTGGGAGACCATCACCTCTCTTTTTGACAGGTGACTTCTGGGCACTTCCTGGCCCAACCTAGAACTGGCCACCAACCTCTTATTCCCAACCTTGCCTCAGTTTTCCTATGCTGAATCCAGATCCACCTCAGTCCAAAGCCTCAATACAGTGTCTATCAGAGATGGGTAAGCTCTGTCCTCAGGCTGAGTGGTCAGGGGACAAGGGGGGGAGGACTGAGGGGGAGAAGGGACACATGGGAAGATCATGAAGTCAGGAACATAGGAGATAAATCTCTCCTTACTGGGGCCAGGAAAAAGTAAACTTCATTCTACCACCAATAAGACAACATGCTAGATTTTGAGTCTTCCATTCCAGACAGAAACATCATCCATTTCAGTAGCGCAAACCTGTCCACAGTTGTGTTCAAGTTCCAAGATACTCAAGCGCAACAAAAATGGCTCTTTCTTTTCTTTCCACTTTTACTTGTCCCGTCTCTCCATCAGTCTCCTCCAAGCCAACAGGTCAGCCATATGTCTCTGGAGCCACTTATATGGTGCCAAGTCCCCGTGGTCTAATGAGACCATCTGGCCCACAGTAATGAAAGAGGCTTGTATTCAGGGCCGCAGGACAAGCTGAGGGAAGGAGACCTGGCCTACACCAGGAGATATTTGCAATATACTGGAGAGAGTTGGGCAGCTGAGTTGAATACGAGTGAGAATACAAGGTATGGGGCTACGGTGAGTATGAGGCCGATCACAGTTGTGCAGCTACTTAGACCAGCGCTTCGAAACTTGTTGGAAAGACAAGTTCTCAGCCACCTCTCAGACTTACTAAATCAGAAACTGAGGAAGGTAAAAGGAAGAAGCGAACAAACTATTGTAAGTCTTTCAGATGATTCTGCTGCCCACTAAGATTCAAACCCGCTGTTCTATAGTAGTATCTTGATGCCACTGACACTACGGTCGTAGGTGCTGTCCTGTGCATTTGGCATGGTTAGCAGCATCTCCAGCCTCTACCCACCAGATTCCAGTGACAGGTACCTGGTTGTAGCAGTATAAAACATCACCAGACGTTGTGAAATAACCCCTAGAGGGAAAAGTTGCTTCACTTGAGAACTGCTTAATGATAACACATTTCCCGGTGTGATTGAAATTATTATTATAGAGTATCAACAATAGTATAGAACACAAAAAGCATAAACTTATACTTTTCTCTAATATTGAAGGAAGACAAAGATTCTCAAAGGACACAAACTCAGATACATGCTTGGGAAAGCTCTAGTTCCTGGGTACCTTTTAATGCTGGGATTACAGATGTCTATTTTCTTTTCTGTAAGCTTTTCATATATATTATTTTCTAATGTTCCACTCCAGGGGCAGGGATATAGCTCAGTGGCATAAGTGCCTCCTGGCAAGTGTGAGGTCCTGAGTTTGATTCCCGGTACCCAAAAAAAACCCTAAATATTCTATTCCATATATGTATTGTAAATATAATGCAGCAGAGGATTTAAAAGGAATAAAACAAAAATGACTAGAATAAATATTGGAAATATTTTCATACAATTATTTATTCCTCTACTTCAATCTATCCAAAACAAATGAGTCCCAAAGGACACATGTACCTTCCTGCCAAATCTGCTCTTGCCCCACATGTAGATAACCCTTGTATGTTACAAATTACCCCTTGCTTTCACATGTATCCTCTTATTTGATTATCACTACAGTCTTTTAAGAACACTTGAATCTCCAGCTTTCTGGTACAGAACAGTTTCAAACCTGCACATTTTAGGATCAGATGATCATTCCAAGATTTTCTGTACTAGGCTATGTACCAGTTATAACGACATACTAAAAAGCTTTGCTGTTCTTGGTTGCCAAATCCTAGAACAGAGCTACACCTTGTAACCCCTTGAGAATACCTGGTCTCTAAATTAACAATATCGTATCATCTGGAAACTGACTAGAAACGTAGAATTTCAGTGCTGCCAGAATCAGTTTCCTCTCCCACTTAGTTTCCAGAATCTACCTGGATTCCTTGGCAGGTTCCTTTCTCCAACTGTAAAACAAGCAGTGTAGTATCTTCATATCAAACCTCAGGCTTTCACTTCTCCCCTTGCCCTCCCTCTCCCTCCTTCCTCTTTCACCACAAGACACTTGTAATTACTGTGGGCCCAGCTGCATTATCCAAAATAATTTCCTCATCTCAAAACCATTCTCAAATTCCTCACATGTTCTGAGAATTAGGATATGGACATCATTTTGGGAGAGCAGGTTAATATGTCATCTATGATGATTAATGTATGCTGAGTTGGATTCAAACACGATCAACTGATGTATGGTGGCTTCCCCAGTCTACTACTTCCTCGGGCACATGATCTCTCTTCCAGGCACTCACTGTTTCCTGCATATCAGTCATCTCCCTGACATTGTCTCTTTTATCAGGCACAGTAATGTGTGGACTACAATGTTCAGCGCTGGTTCCTTACTTTTTATGAGTGCATGTGCAGAGTACATAATGATTACATGTCTTGGGAGTTGGTGTATGTAGCACATGTGCCTAACATTTTTTCTTTGTTTTCATTCCCTCCTCTCTTCTCCCTGCCTGCCACTCACACCTTCCACTCTATGCCTCCAGGACTACTGGTCTCAGCCCTAATTTCCTGCCACTCGCATCGCATCTGCCTAGACCTATCGAAGCCACTGTGCATCTCTGCTGCTCTCTTCCATTGTCTTCCTCATGGCACCGATGGCTGAGGCCACCTGCCTGCCATCGTCCTGCTAGCCCTGCTACCACACTTTCTTCTTTCAATCTTCCTGAATGTTCATTTTTTCTTTTTTTTCAGTTTTTATTTTTATTAGTGCATGTTTTTAATACATAATGATCACATTCCTTGTGCAGAGGTGGTTCATGCCCATAACATGTCTTCGCTGATTTTTTAAAAATTTCCCACCCCTCTCCATCCTCCCTCCTAATTCCATCTCTTGGTCCCCTTCCAGTTTGCGAAAGCTCCGTCTCCATACTTCCTATACTCTCTCTCTCTCCTGTTTTGCCTGTATTTATATTTTGGGTTTATAATATAAGGGAAAGCATACACTATTTAAGCTTGTACATCCTATTTATTTCACTTAACATTAGGATGCATCCACTTTCCTACAAATTACTCAAGTTTCTAAGCATCACATTTTATTTATTGATCTACTGATTGATACATAGGCTTCTAAGATTTAGCTATTATGAATTGCATTGCTATACACCTGCCTGTGTGTGTATCACTGTAACATGATGTCTTTAACTTTTATGGGAGGATATGTAGAAGAGAAATAGCAGGATCAAAAGAAATTTCTTGGATTTAGATTTTTGGGGTATCTCCTTACTGATTTCCACAATCATTATACTAGTTTACATCCCCACCAATAATGTAGAAGGATTCCTTTTTCCCACCTGCAACTTATAAAATGGGTCCAAAACTATCTCTCAGGATGATTCAGAAAGCAACTAACTCAATAGTCTGAAGCTTCTACCTATCATGCACATGAGAATTCTAAAGATGCCAAGTTACACAGCCAAAAGTATTCAATTATACAAGAAGTCTCAGAAAGACTAATAGCTTTGCCCACAGTGGTCTCATTGCCTTACTCTGAAATCACTAGTGCAGATGAAAATATTTGTGAAGCTAGAACAGGTAATAACCCCATTGCACCTTACTAAGTAATCCTAATTCAGTTTGGGGTGTCAAGCAAATCAAATATAACATTTCTTAGGCATGCATCAAGCTAGTAACAGCCACGAGTCATCTATGGACCTTGAAAGCACAAGCAGCAAATGCCAAGAATTTCTAGAAAAGTTTTGGTTTCCTAATATAAAAACTGACCTTTCCTTGTGGGCTTTTTTGTCTTCCTTCAAGGAAATCCAGTGTAATGGCTAGACCTAGAGCAGCTATGTCGTACACATGAAAAGGCAAGAAAACTACAGACCTCAGTACTGAAACCTTTGCCTGAATGGATCGATAGCAATAACTTTCTACTTCTAAGATTCTTGTTACATGAGAAAATAAACCAAGGTTAACATTGTTTAAAGCAGATATTCTCATGCCTGTTCACTGCATTTTCCCCCTCTTACAACCAAACAAAAATACTTACTGAACCTTGAAACAGAAGTGAAACTATTCCTTGACAATGTTGTGTCTTAAGTAAACTGAGTTTTTCACACCTTCTTGCTTCAATCTCACAAATCCATCTCCTTCTTCTTGATATTCTCTCCTCATTGGCCCACTTCTCAGACTGCCAAATCCCCAAATATATAGTGCAGTCCTGCAAAGTCCTGCTTTCTTGGATTTCACTACTTATCTTGGCCTTATATTTTCTCACTCCTAGAACAAATAGACAGTGCAGTGGCCTGTAGGCTCCAACATCACCTAATGTGTAGATATGCAATTCTCAGGGACCACCCTATACCTATGGAGTCAGAAACTCTGAGAGTTAGTCCAGGAATCTGTGTGCATTATCAAACCCTATAGGTAATTCCAGCATATGCTAAAGTTTGAGAACAACTGCTATATGGCACTGTGCACATTTTCAAGTCAAGAAACTGAAGTGCTTATGAATTGTACTAATGTATCAAGGCCTCAGAGTAATATATCAAAGATAGGCCCTGGTTCCAATATCAGGATTTTTGTATGACACAGAAGGACTTTTCATCCAGACACGCCTGTTGATTATCTCATTCTTGAGAAAACTGCCAGGCAAAAGCCAGTTGACTCTACAGTATTGATTACTGATAATATTTGTTTTCCTTCTCAAGGGAATTTTCATTTAAAAGAAAAACACAAATCTGGAACTAGGGGTGCAGCTCTGGGACACAACACTTGCCTACCACGCTTAAGGCCTTGGATTCAATCCTAGCACCACAAAAAAGAAGAGAGAGGGAAAGAAATACAACTCAAACCAGAATACATCATCTTAACTCCTTAAGATGATCGCTAGGAAGGAAAGGGGAAGGGAGAGGGAGGGAGGGAGGGAGGGAGAGAGAGGCAAACAAGCATTGAGAATGTGGAACAATCACTGAGTAACTGCTAATAGTGAAAATACAAAATGCTGTAACTACAGAATCTTGGAGCACAGTTGTGGATTAAACAGTGATCAAAGTGTTTTCTTGGTCCTTACGCAGAGTGTCATACAGGAGTGGTTTCTTAAAAAATATTATTAGAAATGATGATTTTGGGAAATGGAGATGCGAGAATCTTGGTAAAACTGAAATTGTTGGGCTTGTCATACACTGTTTTGGGTAAAGAGAAAAAAAACCTTTATTCACCAACAACAGCCTCCTATCGTTTTAATAGTGTCACTACCCCTACAAGCAAAATGAAGGAGGGCTCCCCTGTGCCCACTGAATCAGTCTCAAGGACAAATATGCCTGTCAGGAGTGCTGTTATATTATTCCATTCTCCTGGGAACAGAGATGGCATGAGTCCAATGTCAGCTGACAAAATTCATCAGGGTTTTTGACCGATAGCCACACTTACTAATGTTATCCCAAGTTTTTCAATTCTGAAATAATCTTATATTTATTTAAAAAAATAAAAATCACACAGAGAACTCCATATTCCCTTTATTCAATTTCACTAATTTTTACCATATTGCCACATTTGCTTTCTTATTCTTCTGCCTATACCCTCTCTTTTCTTACCCACTTAAGAATGTCTCTTTTCTCTTAAATATTTCAGTATCTATTTCTCAGGAATAAGGGTATACTTTTACAGGGCTAATGTATTCTCTAATTCAGGAAATTCAATACAGATAGAATAGCCCATTATTCTACAGTCCATAATTTAGTTTTGTCAATTGCACCAATAATGTCTTTTAGAACATTTCCCTCTCCATTACATGATCCTGTCAAGGACCTCATATTGGATTTTATGTCCCATCTTTTCAATGTTTTTAAAGCTGGAACAATTTCTCAGTCTTCACTAGAAGTCAGCTATTCCGTAGAATCCTCCTCAGTTTGAGCTCGGCTGGTGTTTCTCTATGATTAGCTTCAAGTTGCATTTGCTCAGCCACAATGCTGCGTAAAGTGACACAGCATCCTTCTCAAACCATCACATCTGGAGGCACACAAGTTCACCACTGGTGCTATTAATTTTTATTACTAGGTCAAGGTGTTGTTCAGTCTTTCCACTATATATTTATTGCTTTCTTTCCTCGAACCTAATAATCTATGGGGAAATATTTTGAGAACATGAAAATATCATGATCTGCATATAAATCTACATCCTACATAAAGAACCCACTGATGACTCAAGCCTATGACTATCTTTGCTATGATGATTTTGAAATAGTGAGTTTTCCAACAAGAACCGTCTACCCATAGTTGTTTGTTGGTATTCTACCGCAAGAAGAACCTTTTCTTCACTGGTTCATTTATTTATTTGTTTATTTATTTATTTATTTTATTCATTATCAGGACTCATGGATTATTATCAGTCAATTACAAAGAATTGCTGTTTTGATTTCTTTTTTATTTTAGGATGGTAACAATGGTTAACACATTGCATATTGCTATCTTTAAATAGTTACTCAGAGGGCAAGATACAGGAATTTAATTGTCTTAACAATATTAGCACAAAGATTTCTTTTCAGTGGACTAAGAGAAATTAGTAGTATAACTATCTTAATCTATATATATATATATATATATATATATATATATTTCTTTTTTGCTTTCCCCTTCCTTCTTTTCTCCATTCCCCCATCACAGTTTCTCTTGTATTTTGAAGTTTCTTCCCATTTTACAATATCTACTGTACATTGTGTATGTTATTTACTCTTTTAGCTTCTCTCACTAGGGAGATAATATGATGTTTGCACATGTTCATCTGGTTTATTTCACTTATGAGTACGGTCTCAAGTTACATCCATTTACCTATAAAAGGCTCAAGTTTATCCTTCTTTATGGCTGAGTAGTACCCCATTATATAAAAAGACCACATCTTGGGCCAGAGAGATAGCTCAGTGGCATAGCTTCTGCCTGGTAAACACAAGGTCCTGAGTTCTATTCCCAGTACCAAAAAAAAAAAAAAGGTCTAGAAAAATACTACATCTTTTTCATCAATTCCTCAGCTGATGGGCACTGGGTTGTTTCCAAGATCTAGCTATGACAAATTGTGTTGCTGTAAACATGGGTGCACATAAATTGCTGTTGTATGATGTGTTTAATTATTCTGGGATGATACCCAGAAGGGGACTAGCTGGATCAACTGGGACCTCCAATCCCAGTTTTTAAGGAATCTCCACACTGATTTTCTACAGTGGTTGCATCAACTACATTCCCACCAGCAGTGAAGAAGGGTTCCTTTTTCCTAACAGCCCCACCAGCATTTGTTATTCGTTGAATTCTTGCTAATAGCCATTCTTTCCAGGGTGACATGGAATCTGTGTTCTTTTAATTTACATCTCTCAAATGACTAGTGATGTTGAACTTTATATATATATATTTACTTCTATTTGTATTTTTTCATCTGAGAACTGTGTATTCATCTCACATGCCCAATTTTGCAAACAATTTTTCCTACATTGTGGGTTGTCTCTTCACTCTCTTGGTGGTTCCTCTTGCTATGTAAAACCTTTTTAATAAGATAAGATCTCAGTTGTCGATATTTTGTGATAGTTCCTATGCGATCAGGGTTCTATACATAAAGTCTTTGCCTACACCATTGTCTTCAAGAGTTTTACCTATTCTGTCTTCCAGCAGATTTAATGCTTGTTTTCACATTTAGCTGTTTGACCCATTTAAAATTTAGTTTAGTGTATGGTGAAAGATATAGGTCCAATTTTAATTTTTGACATGTGCAGAGCCAGCTTTTACAGCACCACTTATTAAAGAGGCTATCTTTCTTCCAGTGAATGTGTTTGGCCCCTTTGTCAAAGATAATGTGACTAAGTATGTGTAAAGTTGATTCTGTATCTTCTGATCTATTCCATTGATCTTCAGGTCTGTTTTTTTGCCAGTACCATGCTGTTTTTATCACAGTAGTGCTATAGTATAACTTCAAGTCAGGGATTGTGATGTCCCCTTCCTTGCCATTGTTGCCCAGAATTGCCTTTGCTATTCTAGGTCTCTTCTGGTCCCAAATGAATTTTAAGATTGTTTTCTCTAATTCTGTGAGATATGCTGTTGTAATTTTGATCAGAATTGCATTAACTCTGTGTAATAGTTTTGGAAGTATGGCCATTTTCACTATATTATTCTTCCTACCCAAGAGCAAGAGATATCTTTCCATTTTCTGATATCCTTTCCACTCTGCTTTTCCAGAGACTGTAGTTTTCAGTGCAGAGGTCTTTTAGATCATTCATTAGATTGTTTCCTGGGTATTTCATTTTTTGGATGCTATTGTGAAGGGTGTGGTTTCCCTAATTTCTCCCTCACTGTTTGTTATTCATGTACAGGAAACACTATTGATTTTTGAGTGATGACTTTGTATCCAACTATGGTACTGGGTTTGTTTATTAAATCTAGCAGGTTTTATTGAAGTTTCTGGGTCTTCTGTGTAGAGTATCATGTCATCCACAAATAGCACTAATTTAACTTCTTCCTTTCATACTGTTATTCCTTTTATTTCTGTCTCTTGTCTAATTGCTCTAGCTAAAGTTTCCAGGACTATGTTCAATAAGACTGGAGACAGTGAACATCCTTGTCTTCTTTCTGATTTTAGAGTGAAAACTTTGAGGTTTTGTCCATTTAATATGATGTTGGCTGTTGATTTGTCATAGATGACTTTTATCAGATGAAATAAAGACCATCTCTTCCAATTTTCTATAGAGTTTTTATCATTAATGGGTTCTGGACTTTCTCAAAAGCTTTTTCTGTATCAATTGAGATGATCATATGATTTTTGTCCTTGAATCTGTTAATATGGTGTATTACATGTATTGAGTTGCATGTGTTGACCCATCCCTGCATCACTGAGATGATTCCCACCTGCTCTTGGTATATAATCTTATAATGATTTACTGCATTCTGTTTGCCACTATCTTATTGAAGATTTTCGCATCTACATTCATTAGGGAGATTGGTCTGTAGTTCTTTTTCTTAGTTCAGTTCTTGTCCGGTTTTGGTATCAGGGTAATGCTTGCTTCCAGGAATAAACTTGAGAGTATTGCTTCCCTTTCAATTTCATTAAAGAGTTTGAGAAGTAGTGCTGTTAAGTGTTCTCTAAATTTCTTATAGAATTCAGCAGTGAATCTGTCAGAACCTGAGCATTTCTTTGTTGGTAGATTTTTAATTACATCTTTAATTTCATTGACTCATATTGGCTTATTTAGAATTTTTAAATATTTTTTATTCAGCTGTGGTAATTCATACATACCTAGGACTCTCCATTTCTTCTACATTTTCCATCTTATTCGAATGCAAGTTTTCAAAGCAGGTATACATGATCTGGATTTCTGCAGGACCCATTGTAATTTCATCATTTTCTTTCCTAATTGCTTGGATTTGACCCTTTTTTTATAAAGTTGGATAACGGTTTGTGGATTTTATTTAATCTTTCAAAGAACCAACTCTTCAATTCATTGATTTTTTGAATGGTTTTCTTAGTCTCCAATGCATTAATTTCTGCTCTGATCTCTATAATTTCCTCCCTCATACGAGGTTTTCGCTTAGCCTGCTCTACTTTTTCTAGAAGTTTGAGGTTCACCATTAAGTTGTTTATTTGCACTTGCTCTATTTTTCCTGCTATGAGTATTCACTGCTATACATTTCCCTCTTAGGACTGTTTTCATTGTGTCCCATAAGTTCCAGTATGTTCTATTGTCATTTCCATTTAATTGTAGAAACTGTCTATGTAGAAACTGTCTATGACCCATTGGTTATTCAGCAGGGTGCTATTTCACTTCCATGTGTTTATGAAGTTCTCATGGTTTCTTTTTCTTTTGATTTCCAATTTCACTGCACTATGGCCTGATAATATGCACATGATAACTTTGGTTCCTTTACATTTACTTAAGCATGTTCTATGAGCTAGTATATGGTCTATTTTGGAGATCATAACATGTGTAGCTGAGAAGAATGTGTATTCTGATGTTGTGGGGTAGAATACTCTGTAGATATACTAGGTCCATTTGTTTTAAAAGTTTGATTCAGTTCTAATATTTCATTGTTGATTTTTTATCTAGTTGATCTGTCTTTTTGTGACAGCAGGGTATTGAGACCCTCTAATATAATTATATTGGTGCTTATTTGATTTTTCATGTCCATTAATATTTATTTTATATAGTTGGATGCACTGGTACTTGTTGTATATAAATTTAGGATTGTTATCTCTTCCTCTGGGATTGTTCCCTTTACAAGGATGTAGTGACCTTTATCTCTCTTAATCAATTTTGGCTTGAAATTCACTTTGTCTGCAAATAGAATAACTAACCCTGCTTTTTTCTGTGCTCCTGTCACATGAAGTATTGTTTTCCATCCTTTGACTTTCTGTCTATGAATTTATTTTTGGATTACATGTGTTTCTTATATGCAGCATATAAGATCTTGGATCTTGTGTCTTGATCTGTTCTGCCAGTCTGCATCTTCTGATTGGTGAATTTAGACCATTAACATTGATTGTTATAACTGATATGTGTTGACTTATCCTTGTCATGTTATTTTCCTATTGTTGGCTCTCCCTCTTTTTTTTCCTCCCTATGTTTAATTATTTGCCTTGCCTAGTGGATTCCTTATGTTGGAGTTCATGTAGCTGTAGTCCTTATTATCTCTCTTTAGAATGGCCTTCAAAACATTCTGTAGTTCTGGTTTCCATGGTCATAAATTTCCTTGTCACAGAAGTAACCTATTTCTCCATCAGTTTTGAAAGATAGCTTTGTAGAGTACATCGATCTAGTTGAAGGGTGTCTTCTTTTAGAACTTGAAATACTTCATTCCAAGCTCTCTTTGACTTGAGCGTTTGTGCTGAGAAATCAGCTGTGATTCTACTGGACTTTCCTTTACAGATGATTGTTTCTTTTCCCTAATCACTTTTAAGATTCTATTCTTGTGTTGAATTTCTGGAATCTTCACTACAATATGCCTCACTATAAATTTTTTTATCATGGCTAATTGGAGTTCTGTATGTCTCAAATAAGTGTCAAATTCTGTTTCCCTGCCTGGTAAGTTTTCAGCCATGACATATGTGAACAGGTTTTTTTTTTTTAGATCATTTATAGTATCTACTGCTTTTTCACTGACTCCAATCCATCTGAAGTTATTCTTTGCCTCATCTAGCAGCTGCTACATTGATTTCTCATGGTCCCTTGCTATTTTTAAGCAATCTTTCTTTTCATGATCACTAACCACAGATCTATATCTGAGATCCTGTCCTCACACTGGCTTAATCTGCTGCGGGTACTTTCAATGGAGTTTTTATTCTCCTGGGTATCTACTTGAATGTGCCTTATGGATTCCACTTCTTTCCTATGCTGAGCATTCAAGGCTTCCATAATTTCCTTAAGCTCCTCTATTTTTTGTCTGTATCTGCTCTAGAGTCACTAAGCATGGTTCTCATTGTGGACACCATCTCTGCAGTTATCTGAGAAATTATTTCTGATTTGATTTTTGCTAGAACCTCATTCAATTGTATTTTGTTACCACCTCAGAGAGGACAAGTGTGTGGTTTTTGGCTTGCCTCACTTCATTGCCCCCTGAATTAGCCTTTGGTGAACTGGATGTCTGGGGCTACATTTGTCTAAGTGTCTTCTCATTTTCTTTTCTTTTTTTAGTTTAATTCCTAAGGTGATGCTTGTAAATTTCCTGTGGTGGGTTGCTTTATGTCTAGTATTTAGAACCCTTAAGAAATGACTACTTAAAAAAAAAGTTATGACTACTTCTCCAATGTATCTCCCAAGTGTAAATGGTTTGGGGATTTTGAATCTGTTGCCAGATCTTACTTCCTCCATTTGTTGAGGATGAGAAGTTGTTGCCTATTTGGTCCAGTCCCTGGCTCTTTGTCACTGTGTCACAGTATTCCCTATCACGTTCAGCCAATCTCAGTCAAGGAATACCAGAAAGAATAGATGTTTAGAACAATTATGTCCCTTTTGGCTCAAGTGGTACCATCAGCAACAACAGCAGCATCAACCACAGCCTAAAAAATGATACTGAGGTAACCATTAATTTGCCACCTTTAACCATGTGAATTAGATTTGTGGTCATATAACAAAATCTAAAACAAACCAGAAAATTATATTCAGTATATAAATCTTTAATATGTCAATTCTACCCTCAGGGGTTAAAATTTAAAAGGGGTTAAGGAAAAATAGAGAGGTAGAAGAAGAGAGATTAGAAGTGAGGCTAGAGGACAAAGGGGGATCATGATAACTTTGAGAAACTGGTACAAAAGACTAGAGAGAAAGAGAGAAAAAAGAGATTAAAAAGAAGAGGAGAAGAGAGCCACCACAAAGAGGCTAGAAACCATGTTCACACGCATATAAAAACAAGATCAAATAATTGAGAAAAAACAAAACAAAACCACCAACAACAATTAAAAGAGAGGGGAAAAGTACACTTCCAGGTTTGTCTCTATTGTCAGAGGGAGACAACATGTGAAGATAAATTCCAATCCATTTTGATTTATCCCAGCAACCCAATGGTAGCTTTTTGGCAGGGTAGTGTACAACCTCAGTGAGTCTGCACCTTCTGGCCAAAATCAGACTCTTTCAGCCTGTCACCATCAGTGCAAATTCCATGGACCTGAGCCCAGTTAGGAGCCACTAGATGGAGTCAGCAGAAGCTCTGAGTTCTGAGCTCAGGCAGCCCTTCTCAAAGATGACTCCAAGCCAAGTACTCTCTCACATGGGATGACTGAGCCCTCGGCACTCAGGTACAGCTAGTACAGTTTTTCACATCCACTGCTCCACTCCACTGCTGCATCTCTCCATGTAGTCCTCTAGGGTTGCCAGCAGTCACCATGTGTCTGCGGGTTTGAGTCACTGCTCTCACATAGTGAGTCCCATCTCAAGGAGAAGGCACTGCTGGCTACCTCCTTCTTTGTTGAAATTTCTCTCTTCACTCTCTCCATGGGCTTCAATTTGTGCTTCAGATCCTTCCTGGGTCCAGGGGAATCTCTTCCCTCCTTCTTGTATTCCTCACATTGCTATTCCAGCATCTGGATGGCAAAAATCAGAGAGTCTCTTTCTCTACTACTTACTATTCCGCCATCTTGGTGCAGTTTCTAGAGATTTCAGTCCATAGTCTGCTGGCTTCAAGCAGGGTGACATGGCAGAAGAGTCCATCAGAGATAAAACAGTCCATGGTGTTGGCAGACAGTAGATTTCTTTTGATGCTCAATTTTTGTTCAGATCTCACCAGCTGGAATCCCTTTGAGTTGGTTCCTATAATCTTCTTAACATGTCTCCTAAGGAATACTTTACTTTCTGGCATAATAATATATTCCACACTCACAACTTCTTTGTCCTAGTACTGGAATCACTCATTTCTCAAAGGAACTCCAGTTCATTTTGTTTATCCTAAATTTGTAACAGACTGAGATGGGACTGGTTTGTTTTGTTTATTTTTAATGGATGCCTAGGTTTCACGTTCATATCTTGCACATCTAATATGTAATGACATCAGACATCTTTTAAGCAACATAATAGAAGGTGGGGGGAAACATGCTTTGGAAAGAGATCTGAGTCTGAATGCTGGCTCTAACACTAAGTATTACAAGAACTTGGGCAAGTTTTTATAACTTCTTTAAGTCTGTGTTTCCTTATCCTAAATCAAAGGAAATAATGCCCACCTCACAAGGCTGTTAAAGAGGCTTAAAAGATGTAGCTTTAACATTGTCCAATGCAAAGCCTGACACATAATAAATACTCAATAAGTTTACGACTTTTCCTCTTTTAATCACAGCATTATACAATCTTAATGTGATTTACACATACATACACCCATACCTCCTCTGATTGTTTCTTATTAAACCCTAAAAAAATTAGATTATCTTACAGTGATAGTGTTCACTGAAATTTGTGCATAATCTCTGACTCTCACTTAGCCCACTATGATTCTTGGGGATAAGATAAATGTTGAACGATTGAACCTTCTATTCCCTTCCTTTTGTACCTTAGAGTAAGAGGAAATTTGGCATGAAAGACAAAATCGTTGATTGTTAAAGAATGTGCACACAAAAAATGTCATGGATTTAAATGGCTCCAGGGAATTATGACTATACGGTAATTTTCTTAACTATAATTAAGCTAATGACCAAAAACTTACATTACATATCATATAAAATGAAAAAACTTATTTCCAATAATACTGGACATGACAAGAGTTCCAATAATCATTTCTCCATTCAAAATAGTTCAAGAGAAACTTAACAATGCTATATACAATGAAAAGACAATTAAGTAAGAGGATACAATGGGAAAGGCAAAAATGTTGTCTTCAGATAATAGTATTAGCCACACAAATTTCAAGAGAATCAAGACACTATTAGAACACAGTTTAGCTTGTTGTATTCTAAGATAAATTTGTGAAAATCAGTAATATTCCTCTACTTAGTACTAGCAATGATGACCTTGAAAATAAAATATTATGTGATAGTAACAAAAATTATAATGTATCTGGAATTAGCAAAAATTGCATATGGCCTTTGATAGAATTAATATTCTACCAAAGGACATAAAGGGAATACTGGCTAAGAGGAAAGATATCAATTGTGTATGTAATGATATATCAGAGTAAAGCTGTAAATACTCACCAAATTAATCTACACATTCAAGACAATCTCAACAAATTTCTAAGAAAAAATTTTTTTTCTGAACCCAGAGTTTTTGCACTGAACAATACCTCCAGCCTTTATTATTTTTTATTCTGAATCAGGATCTCATTACTTTACTAAATTGCCGACGATGGGCTCAAACTTAACAACCCTCCTGCGTCAGCCTCCCAGAGAATTAGGATCACATGTGTGCACTCTAGCTGCAGCATGTTCTTAGGAATGCCACAAAGCCATTCTGAAATTTATATGGAAAAGATGGTACAAATAGCTAATAGAAAAGCAAGGAGTGGACACTAACCCAATAGACATAGAGATGTATCAAAAAGCTATAAAAACAGCATGGTATTGAATCAATGTTCCTAAACCACTGGTAAAGTTCAAGGTTACTAAAATAGTAGCATCTATGGGAACCATACATATATGGGAACTTCATGTGAGATATAACTGGCCATAAAACAATGGGAAAATGATGAATAGCAAATTATGAGGAAAAATTGGGTTACTTTGATGAGGCAAAATAAGGCTGGACACTGCAATATATAAAAAAGGTACTCGTCAGATAAAGACATAATAGGCCAAAGGTAAAACTATAAAGAAAGTACAGGAAAAATATAAAGAAACTACAACAAATGTAAAGAACTTTTAAAGAAAATTCAGAACAGTACATTTTTACATGGCATGAGGAAAAGATTTCTAGAATAAGAACCTAAACTATAAATGCTAATTTTTTTAATTTATAGATTTATTTCTGCCAAAAAAACCACCATAAACAAAAAAACAAATAAGTTCAGAAGAAAATATTTGTAACACCCAAAACCATCAAGAAGTTACCACTTGTGATATGCAAACAACTCTAAAATTCAACAAGAAAAAATAATGTGAACTTCAGTTACAAAATAATCAAAGTATTAAATAAGCAATTCTCAGAAAAAGTAGCTTTAGTAACTAATAATAATATTAAGAATATTATCAATATAAGAATAGAAATATGAAAAATGCCATATCACTGGTCATTCACAAAAGACAAACTAAAACAATGCTGAGATTCCATCTCACCCAGAAAGAATGGCTATTATCAAGAAATTAACCAATAACAAATGCTGGAGAGGCTGTGGGGGTAAAGGAACCGTTCTCCACTAATAGTGGAAGGGTAGACTGGCACAACCCTTAGGGAAATCAGTGTGGAGACTCCTCAGAAAAACTAAGACTAGATGTTCCATTCATCCGAGCTATTTCCCTTCTGGGTATTTTCCTGAAAGAATTAAAAGCATCATTCCACAGCAATACATGCACACCCATGTTTATATCAGCACAATTTTTAATAGTAAAATCTTGGAAACAGCCTAAATGCCCATCATCTGGTGGGTGGATAAAGAAAAATGCAGTTCTTTTATATACAATGGAGTAGTGCTCAGTCATAAAGAAGGATAAATCTGAGACATTTCTGGGTAAGTGGATGCACCTTGAGACCGTACTCTTAAGTGAAATAAATCTGACACACATGAAAATACCACACTGTTTCTCTGGTATGAGAAACTGAAAGTGTAAATAAGGCCCAAAATGTATAATAGGTATTGTGAAATAAGAAGAAAATGTTCACATAGAGAGGGAAACAAGGAAGGGGGAGGGGAGTAGGGAGGATGAAGGGAAGAAGGAAAGGAAAGAGAGGAAAATAAAAAAGAGAGAGAAAAGCATAAAAAATGTAAATAGGAGAGGTGGAGGGGTTGAAGGGAAAGGAAGAGAATGGGGAAAAAAAGAAACAAGTTCTATGATATACAGGTACAAATTCTCTGTGATGAATGTGATCCTCTGTATTCCCTGTGATGAATGTACCAAGAAAATCTGATTGAGAAAAAAAGAATATTAGGCTGCTCAAACTCTTTAGTCAATTACAGAAAACTCAAAAAGTAAGACTATTAGAATGTAGAAAACTGAAAGATAATTACAGAGATGGCAGGCTGTAACAAGATGGCAAGTGCTGTGGTTTGTGTCCAGCTGCCCCTAAAGTCTAGTGCACTTTAACATGGGGCTTTTTCGGGGACAGCCAAATCTAGAGCTTGTGAATGGTTCACGGTTCAGTGCTGGGAGAGTACTCGGTTAAGGGTGAGTGATTGCCGGGATTGGTACTGCCCTAATCCCAGCAGTCTAGATATAATAAAAGGGGCAGAAAGAGGCTTGTCTCTCTTCATTTGTTGCTTTTGCTGTTTTCTGTCACCATGAACTGTTGCTTCTCTGCCACATGCCACCCTGCCTTGGAGCCAGCTGATTATGGACTGAAACCTCTACAAACTGCAAGGTAAATACAGCTTTCTTCCTTTAACTTACGGGTTTTGGGTATTTTGTTTCAGCTGTGAGAGAAAAGTAACTAAAACAGCAAGTCTGGTATGTTGTTGAAGATATTGTAAACTGGTACAGTCATTCTAGAAAACAAAGTAGTTTTGTCTTCAAAATTTTCTTTGGAGACTATGTCAGGGAATGTTTATGCAACCTCGTAAGACGAGCTGCATGGAGTCACACGATGTGGAGTGGTTTGTGCAGTGGGTCCTGAAAACAGTACAGATGCCCAACCATAGGGTACTATGGTGATTTCCACGGGAGAAGGTAAGCAGGCGTGAGGAGCTAGTGCTTAATAGATAGAGGGTCTTTATCTTCCGGAGAAAATGAAGTTTATGGAGATGGACAGGGTGGAGGTTGTAGAACAGCGTGGATGTACATAATGCCAAGTAATGTACATAGAGGGATGGCTAAAGTAGTAAAGCTCTACTGTCTGCGCTGCACCACACTTTTTTACAGATTTAATAACAAGCGTTATTAAAGTGCACACAATGACTTGAAAGAGTTAAAAATAATAAGCTAACTACAGCTACAGCAACACTGATCTAAAAAACAGGATTGAATGGTAAAACAGAAACATGTTCTAAGCAACACTCTGTATTTTACTAAGACCTGCATTTTTAAAGACTCGTTATCAACACAGCCATTTGGAAACTTACTGGGCAGAGGGGATTAGGAATAGAGATTGGGGGAGAACAAAAAATAGTCAAATAAGCATATTACATGGACCAGAGATGAATTGCCATGAGTTATTACAAACTGTGAAGTTTGCACTTTCAGCAGAAAAGAAGTGACATCATACACACAAGATCCCTTTGAAAGAATATAAAGCTTAATTGTTTGCAGTGTTACTTCCTTCATTTGAAGTGGGTTGACATGACCCAAAGTAGATGTTATCCTTAATGCAGATCTTCTTAACACCCATATATTAGTATGGATAATATCCACATTTTAATATGGATCTATATCTTAATGTGGCTCTGTGGATCTTCAGCACAGTCTGGCAAATGGTGATTTACACACTGGCTAAGCATCACACAATGCAAGTTCATCCGTATTTTATGAGCTTTTAAATAACTTCAGTGATCATGTAATACTACAGATTTCTTCTTTCCTATTTTCTGTACTCTGTTCCAGGAAAACCAGATTAAGAAGTGGGTTAGACAGGAGTTTCTGGGGTACTAGTATCTAAGAAGTGTTTCAAGTATCACTAACATTATAGCAAGATGGAAAAAATTAATTTCCTAGCCCTCCTGTTACAGGAAAGCACTCTGTAAGGTTAAAAAGAATCCAGTAATACAGTGTGTGGGGTGGGGCCATGTGTGGCCCCCTCCCAGGGCAATAAATGAATCATAGTAAGAACTTTTGAACCTGGGGCTATATGGTCACAATGCAGGGTTGTGTACAACTTCAGCAAGTGTCCACGGTAGCCCTGTACAAGCTGCCTTCTCAGGAGGCTGATTTAACCATCTGAGTGAACAAACACACATCCTACTCAGACAGAATGCAGGGCTTTTGTTTCACACAGTTGAGACTGGAGTCAAATTGTTGGGGGAAAAGAGGAGAACTTGAAAACCACTGCTAGCAGTTCACCTTTCTCCTGTGCAGCCTAATTAAATATGGCAGGCATGTTTAAAGACTATTCAGGAACCAACTTGTCAGCTGCCTGGGAGCCATCTATTTGTGTCTGGTTCTACTTCCAAACAAAAGAGGACAAGGTCAGAGAAGTGCCTTTAGAATAGTGAAGCCCAGGAGGCTGAGGCAGGAGGGCCTTAAATTCAAGTCAACCTGAGAAACTCAGTAACTTAGCAAGTCTCTGTCTCAAAAAAAAATTACAGGGGTTGGGAGGCATGTCTCAGTGTGAAGGTCCTAGACTCAGACCTCATCACTAAGAAAGAAAAAGAAAGAAAAGCAAAGGCAGTGGGACTGTCACTCAGTCTGGCAGACATTCAGAATCAAGCTGCGACTTCCTTCAGTGGTAGGAGGAGATACACAGCAAGTGGTGGGGAAGGAGCCCTCTGTGGATTTCACTTGGTAATTAAACAAAGCCAGCTCTCGGTACCTAAAACCAAGCCATGAATCTTGGACTCTTTCTCTAAAAGGGTATTTTTGAGAAGAGGAACCTATTGTGTTTATCTTAATCCTTAGGAAAAGGGAATGAACTACCATAATGCCTAATGACATTTTGTTGATATTAAAAGGACTGTTTGTTTGTGTGTGTACTTCTCCGTGGGGTATTTGGCAACTCATAATTCTTTAACATTGATTGTCAGCTCTTTAACATTCCGGGTGTGGTGGCATACGCCTGTAATCCCAGCATTCAGGCGGCTGAGGCAGGAGGACTGTTGCGAGTTCGAGACCAGCCTGAGCTACAAAGTGAGCTCAAGGCCAGCCTAAACTACATAGCGAGACCCTATCTCAAAAAAAAAAAGAAAACCTCTTTACACAACTTAATCTGAAATGTAAGTAAGCATCTAAACAGTATTTTCTGATTGCTGAAGAATGAATTGGGATTCCACCTGTACTGTCACACCTCAGTTAGCAGTTTTCCCAATTTTTTGACTCGCTTCACTTATTAAACTGATTAAAAATGTGTGTCATCCAATAAGCAGTTATGCTTAGTAGTTCTTCACAAAGACTTCTAACCTGAAATGCAGAGCAAAGTAGTGATGTCTTCCGGTGATGCAGCAAACATGCCCCAGTTTCATTCACCAACTGAACAGAACTTTACCAGGTGTCGGGTACTGTAGCAGGTGCTGACCATGCCCCTGGGTGGCCTACCTTGGTGGCACTAGAGGATGATGACAGTATAATTTCCTAAAAGGAGCACTAGGCTAAGGTTGGGGCAGCAGATACCATGAGTTATTCTGCCCATCACCTTGGGGAAAGCCGCTGTCCATCCAAAAATGAAGAGGTTGAACTAGGTGGCTTCAAATGAAATTTCCATCCTTTGAATTTGATATTTTGAATGCACTTTTTTATGTGCACTGAGTTGTATTTTTAAAAAAACAGACACCTACATTGGAGCACTAAGCTAAGAATTTTATACACAGTATTTTCTCATTCATCTTCCCAAAAGTCTTCTAAAACAGGCACATACATTCCCAGGTTTCAGAACAGAAAATCATGGCATGCCTTCCTTATGGTCACAAAAGGTGGGATGGAACACAACCTAGGTCTTGTGAGACAGAGCCTCATGCTGTCTGCCTTTTCTGTCTTTGAGGTGTGTTGCTATTTATCGGTAGTATCTTTCCAGGCCCACTGTACCCTTCTCTGAGGTTCAAACACTTACCGCCTCCTTAGGAGGGTTCGGTTGTACCAGGCTGCAGCCACTGATCAAGCCAGCCTGGGGAGGAACTATTTTCAAATGGACAGAAAGCCCGGACTGGTGGCAGCGCCATTCACGCTCCTGGAGGCTCACCAATCCCGAGAGACATTCTCATAATTTACATGCTCCATTTGAAATAGAGATGCTGAAGCACCGGAATGATACATCTGTTCCCTTGACTTTTTAACCAAAGAGTGCTAGTTTATTGCTGAGCTTAAGGATGAAAGAAGCAAGAAATGAAAGTTGGGTTGATTTTTTTTTAAAGTTTCCTCCACACTAAGTACAATCAGATGTTGGATCCTCAGCCTGATGCTGGGTGGGTGTTCACTTTGCTTTTCCTCTTGGTTTATCAGCTCATCTTCTGAGGTAACACTTTTCATCACAAAATAAAAGTGAAGGGCTCTACACAAATATTTTCAGTTAAATGCATCAAACAGTCTCCATGTTGGAGTGCCAGAAGTAAAATAATAAAATAAAACAGGAACGATACCTAAACTGACTTATGAGGCTTTGTAGGGAAACAATTGTCCTTTCATCTCTGGATACAGTTTATCTTTGACCCTGGAGTACTCACTGGAATTCTGGGTGAAGGGCACCTAGTCAGAAATAATATATCCAAGACCTGAAGAGCTCCATCATGAACCAGAGATCAAACGCCTTTTATGTTCCTTCTGGTCAAGGATTAATACTGCAGGCCTATTATATTTTAATGCACCAATAAAGAATCAATCAGGGGAATCTGCTGCCTCAGCAAACACTTTCATCCAAAAGAACCAACTGTGTGGGTTACAAAACCCAAAGAGTGTCTCTACAGAGCACCTCAGAGACGGAGAGATGGGGTGAGACTCTTTTGGATGCTAGTAAGGTAAATGAATGAGTCAGCGATTTGACAAGCTTTTGGTGAATGAAGAGTGTGAGAGTGCTCGTGTTGGCCCTGCCACCGAGAAACAGGTGTTCCTTTGGGACACATGGCACAAGAAACTTCTCTGCACTTTTTCCACACTTTCTTTTTGGCCCAGAGGATATTTCCCTCTAGGCCAGATATTTAGATGCAGGGTGCAGGTGTATCATCAGCCAGAGTCCCACCAGATTTCTGTCCTGAGAGATCAGCCCCGGACCATATCAGATTAGGCACACACACTGGGAAGGGAGGGGTGTCTTGTCTTCGGGAAATGTGAAAAGATACTGGGGCATCTGGAAAGAACTAGAACCAGAACACTTTGGTGAAAGCCAAATGGAGGCCTGCCCAGCGTGACAGTCCCTCTTCTGGTCTCCCATAGCTCTTCCTCCTGCACCTCTATCTTCCTGATCAAGGTTGATCAGTCCAAGGATGCTATTTATCCAACTCTGACCGGACATCATTCCCTAGCAAATGTAGGTAGTTTTATAGCCATTATAATAATGATGATATACAAAATTCTATCACGCCCAAGATTTCCTTTGTACACGCTTTTAGTCATTTAGCAAACCCCTACTTTGCGCCATGGTAACCACTGAACTATTTTCTGTTGTGACTGTTTCACCCACAAGCTAGAGAAATGTTAGTAGTATCTTAATAACCTGCCTGGTTACTTCAAAAGACTATTTCTTACAGTGCAGCTAATCAAAATGCCCTGGTGACCTTCTGTCCACAACTTTAATGCTAAAATAGCTAATGACCATAAACGTGATACTGATTCTCAGCATGGAACACAAAGACATTAGCAATTAGTATTCAGTCCAGTTATTGAGGAATGCATTGATTACCCAGTAAAATTATACCAATGATCTATATTTATATCAATACCAGACCATCTAAATAAAGTGGAATATTTTCAAGTAAAAGAAAAATATATTTTATATACTAATACACATGTTCTCAAAGCTTTCTTTAAATAAAAATACAAGATGAGAGAGGGAGAATCATTGGTTACTATTGTCATTAAGGAGGAATGAGAAGAATATCTGTGTACATTTTATATGTACATGAAAATTTTTTAAGGATGAGTACCCTGCTTGTACCTAGACAAGTGATCCAGGTAGCCTACGGAAGTGGCTTGGAAGATATGTGTTCATTGAATACATTTTTGTATGCCTTGGAGTTTGAACCATGGAAACATACTATACATTCAAAAATGTTTAAAGCAAACAAAAGAATACTTTAATTAATTACAGCATACTAATTCCTATCCTAGAACTCTTTGAAATAGAGATTGGTCTCTCATATCTGTCCTTTTAGTTTCTTTTTTTTTTTTTGGTCCTCTTAATTTCTATACCACTTCTCTGTACCATTTATTGGGCTATTAATCAACTTTTGTGTTATATCTTATCTTTAATTGTCCAGAAATATTTAGAAATTATCTTTTTATAATTTACATCTTATATATTATAATAATTTATTAATTCCTTAAAATAAAATCATTTTACTATTTAAAATTTTGTCTTTTGATTTAGGTCAAAATCATACATATATTTTTAAAGCTCATCTACATTTTACAAATAATATGTTAATATTATCTCCTTATAAAATAAAATGGTGTATTGTAGTCAAGGTTGATGAGAATGTAAACTAGTGCAACCACTCTGGAAATCAATATGGAAATTACTCCAAAAACTAACAAACAATAGAAATTCCATTTGATCCAGCTTTCCCCTTCTGGCTATGTTCCCAAAAGAGTTAAACACATCATATTACAGCGACATATGTGTATACACGTTTATAGCACCACAATTCATAGTAACTAAATCTTGGAAAGTCCTGTAAGTCCATCAGCATATGAATGACACTAGATTTTTACACTGATCTGTGTATGTGGAGGATCTAGGTTATGTGCTTCTTATGAGAATCTCATGCGTAATGATCTGAGGTGCAGCTGAGCACTAAGGAGCGGCTGCAAATCAAGATTAGCATTAGCAGAAGAGTTTGACTCCCCAGAGACCATAGTAAATCAGTTGCGTACAGACTCACATCAAAACCCTATTGTCAAGTGGCAAGTAACAATTAGGCTGCATCCGGTAGCAGGTTTTCCATGGGCCGGTGAGTCGGCGTGCTTCAGTTGTACAGGTGCACCTGGTGGCAGGCTTTCCATGAGAATCCAGCACTTCCTTCAGTCTGTGCATGGCCCATCCGTTACTCTACTTACCACTTCTGTCTGCACCTCTTGCTCACACTGCTTACACACCTCAGCCTAGGAAGCCCACAGGTCAGCTCCATGCAAAAGGAGTAAAAAAACAAACGTCACTGGAGAGCTTTTTTGAAAAGGGAAAAAGACCGAGGGATGAGACAAGACCCTAAGCCTGCCCACAAAAGGAAACGGCCAAGAGTCCCACTTAAATGGCAGGTTTATTGCACCTGATGATCCACATTCTCCAAGCCCACTTTGTATATTACGTGGCACGCAGCTGTCCCCTAAAGCCATGAGCCCTTCAAAACTGCTTCACCACATGGAAACCAAGCATGCTTCAATACAAGGTAAGCCTCTGGAGGTTGTCAACTGAAAGAAAAAGATGAACATAAAGAACAGAGCAATTACAGCAGGCCATCACTTTATCAAATCTGTTCACACAGGAAGCATCATTCTTAGTAGCTCTCCTACTAAGCTACTTCGCAAAAGCTACGGAGACCTTCACTGTTGGTGAGATGATCCTACCTACTGCCAAGGACACTTGTCATGAACTTTTAGCAGATGCTGTAGTTCAAAGGTGGCATATGTTCCTTTCAAACAGTGTCATAACTAGATGAAGCAGCAGAGTGTATTGATGCACAGTTGTTAGAATTAATAAGTCACTGTGGAATGCCATCCATATTGGCAAGTCTACTGATGCTGACAGCAAGGCAACGATGCTTGCTTTTGTGTAATATATTTTTCAGGAGGATGTGTATGCAGATATGCACACTTTTGTTGCCAACTGACACAACAGCTGCAGAATGTTTGATTCCCTTAATGATTACATGACAGAAAATCTGATTGGTCACTCTGTGTTGGAATATGCACAGATGGAGGGGCTGACATGCCTGGACAAATTCCTGATTTCACTATTTGGGTCAAAGAGGTCATTTCTGAATGTGAGTCTCTCACTGAATCATCCATAAAGAAATTCTGGCCAGCTTTAAAAAGTCAAAATTTTTCAGGGTGGATTAAAATCATCAACTGCATTAGAGTACAGGCTCTTAACTGACATCTGGTGACACAGGTCTGTGAGAAGGTGGATACACAGCACACACATCTCTTATACACAGAAGTGAGATGGCACCAAAAGGCAGATCACGGGCCAGAGTTTTTGTGTTACAAGAGCCACTCCAGAGATTTCTTCTACAGAAAGACAGCACAGCATCACATTTCAGTAATGCAGAATGGTCAAAAAACTTGTGTTCTCATGGGGCATATGCAATCTGCTTGGTGAACTGTCTTTCACTTCAGGAGATAATAACTGTG
This sequence comes from Dinomys branickii, assembly GCA_004027595.1. Lineage (NCBI taxonomy): Eukaryota > Metazoa > Chordata > Mammalia > Rodentia > Dinomyidae > Dinomys > Dinomys branickii. The sequence continues at coordinate 14,401 of PVLD010014877.1, read as the reverse complement.
TTCAAGTTGGCAGATAACGTAGCTACATTCAAAGCCAAAAGGAATCATGGGGGTGGTGAAAAAGCATTTTGATTTTTGATGTGTTTCAAACACTGTGAGGAATTTTGAAAGAGACTGAGCCAGGGCCTTATTTCTCCCTGCTGGTACATGGTCACCTGTCTCAGCTTTCAAACTAGTTGCAGCATTATTTCCCAACCACATGAGACCCCCAAAATGGGAAGGAATAAATCCATGACCCACTTGTGAATGCAACAAGTGAATTGACTTTGTCAGCACTAGACAGTCAACCACATGAGACCTCAAATGGCAACGGCCTTCAATATTTGAGCTGTCAGCAATTCTCCACACATTCTGGATTAAAGTCAAGGTGGAACATCCTGAGATTGCTACATGTACCAACTCCACACAAGGAATGCAAACATTGTACACTGCAAACATGCACTAATAAAAATGAAATAAAATAAAAGTTAAAAAGTAAATTTAAGAAGTACTGAAAAGCCTGCTTATACTTCCAACATCCTACCTTTATGAAGCAGAGTTTCTGCTGTGACAGCCACCAAAATGAAATTATGGAATGGAATGGACATAAACAACACACTTCAGGTGTCACCATCTCCCATCACCCCGATAGGGCCAATTGCAGAAAAATAAGCAATGGGCTCCCACTGGTTCTGCATAATGATGAATTGTACAGTTATTTCATTACACAATACAATGCAATAATAATAGAAATAAAATTCACAATAAATATTATGCATTTGCATCATCCCAAAACCATTCTCCACCCCTAGTCCATGGAAAAAATTGTCTTCTATAAAACCAATCCTTGCTGCCAAAAAAGAATGAGGACAACTGACCTACTTAGTAGATTCTCAATATATATTTACTGGTTTCCTGACATTGCTCTGATACACTGATTTGACCATAGGTACAAAACAGGTAGCCAAGAATTGTGTTATGTGATGATGTCATTTCATTTCAGTATCACTGTACAGCTTATGAAGTGTTAGTGTGCTACGTGATCTGTAATGTACTAAGATTTCTCCTGAGACAACAGATAGAATTCTGGATTCAGGTGGCCCTGAATCAAGGCTAGCAGTTTTCTGTAGCTGTTGGTTTCAAGCAGGAGCCTAAAGTGGTATCTTTCTATGGTCTGTTGGCCATTTCAGAACTTTAGAAATGTAATGGTCAATTCACTAGAAAGTAACAAATAACTAAATAAATTTTACGAGAGGACTTCAAGATGGCGACTGGGTAGGCAGCAGAGAGAGAACCTTCCAGAGGAATGTCACTCAGACAAAGGAATATAGGAATATAGCAACATGTGAAGGACAGAAGGGAAAGAGGTGGGTATCCTGAACTCAGGAAGGATCTGAAATGGGAATTGAAGCCCTCAGAAAGACTAAGCAAAACCTCTGCTGGAGGAAAGGATCGGAGACCCCCTGGTGCAGTCGGGGGGAGAGGAGAAGGAGGAAGTCACCCCTCCAAGCACACCCATGGCCCACGCCCTCGTTCCGGCATTCGCAGCTTCAGCTTCGGAGGCCCATGCTCTCGGAAGCCTCCCAACTTGGCCAGGGGAGAGCAGAGTTCACGGAAACCTCCCAACTTGGCCAGGGGAGAGCGGAGTTCCGAGAGCTGGTCCAGGGCTGGAGAGAGGAGGGCGCAGCCAGCAGAGTAGGCAATGGCAGTCAGGAGCAGTTGTCGAACCCAGTGTGAGAATGAGAGGTTGCAACAGCCACTGGGGCAGAGTCCCCACCCTGCGGCAACCTTCCTAATCAGTGCCTGGAGAGAATCAATGCAACTAGTACACAGCCCACCATGCCCGGCTCTGCACCCGCCTCGAGGTGGAGGCCCCCTGCCTCTAGCCTGGGTGAGCAGCTACGGTGGAGAGCAGCGGGGAGCCTCGGTGGTGAGCAGCAGCTCCCAGGGATCTGGCCAAGGAGCGGATGGGGGCTCCAGCACCGCAACAGGAGGAAGATGCAGATGGAGGTGGACCGCGTGGCTCCACGCCCTTCTCACTCCAACATCAGGCAGGAAGCATGAGCTGGGTTGCCGGAACTCAGCACCTACCCTGAACTCTCTCTGGGAGCACCTTGAGTCTCGGTGGCTTGAGCAAGCACCGCCTGTTCCTGGCACCAATGGGATGAATCCACGGTCTTCAGGACTCACCCCAAACTATTAATGTGAGCACCAAGAGGGTCTCCTTACAGCTTGCACATATGAACCTTGCATGAACCTTGCATAGCAACAAATTAGATGAAAAGCAGCAAACCCGGAGTCTGAGAAACAACAACATACTCTATACAGCAGACCCGGAGTCTGAAAAACAACAACATACTCTATACAGTAGACCCGAGAAAATCCTCCAACTCTACTCTAGAACTAATCTTTAAATTTAGTTCATACCCTGAACTAACACAGTGAGAATGGGCCAGGGAGATTTCAAGCCCTTATACCAAACATCGTAAGTTCGTCCAGTGCCCAGCTTCAAGGGGTGGGAAACAGTAATACTGGACATCAGGAGGAGGGAGGAAGAGAAGAAAGGGCCTCTGGCATCGAGGCAATAGGACAGAGCTGAATGGGTCACCAAGGGCGCCCCGACAGGGGCGCGCGCCCTGTGGCTGCTCCGCTGTGGGCCCCACTGAGGGTGCCCCGCAGACTCGACCCGCCCCCACCCATAGCACGGCGACAGGGCGGAGCTGGGCAGTCCGCTGTGAGCATAGATGCTTTTCCACCTCCGACCATGGCAGTTTGTATACACCCATGTATGTTATAGTATAGTCTGAGGCAGCTATATCTCTTCCCAAGGTGAGAGTCCAGGGGTATAGATAAACCCAGAAATACAGTTATTATCACAGGGAAGATGACTGATTGAGTGGTAGGGCAACGGAGATGAGGGAGGAGAAAATTGAATGATCAAATGGGCCATCATCTGTGTAACTAACAAATGTGAAGGTAACATTATGTAGGACAGCATCCAGAGCTAATTCCCTTCTATGTTCTCTATAATTCTGTATTTCCTCAGTCGTTTTTGTATTAGCAGAAATGAAGATAACTTTATATTATACAGCATCCAGTGCAAATTCCCTACTATCTTATCTATAATTTGGTATTTCCTTTAATGTTTGTGTGTTAACTGGTGTGAAGATGACATTATGTAATACAGCATCCAGTGCTTAAAAAAAAAAAAGAATTCTGGATTCAGGTAAAACAGATTATATTTTCCCCTCATTATTTCTAATGAATGGAACAAGTGCTTTGAGAATTTCCTCAGAATACTTTCCACTAGACACTTAAGTTGGATTCCTAATTGGGACTGTTTTTGTCTTAAATCCATTTGTGTACTCCAGAATGTCATCAGTCAAAGATGAGAACACAAATTTAATTATGGATCAGACGCTTTATTGTTTGTTCTTTGCAGGGTTTTGGAGGGGGATTGTTTTTTGTTTGGGGAGGTATCTTTTGTGTGTCCTTTTGAGACAGGGTCTCACTGTGCAGTGCAGGTTGGCCTTGAATTAATTTTGTACCCAAGAATGACCTCAAATCCACAGCAATTGCAATTCTTCTGTCTCAACCTCCCAAGTGCCGGGATTACAGGCATGCGCCACCACACCTGGCCAATTAGATACTTTAAATATATTATTTTACTTAATCCCTTTTAAAAAAAAAAAGTCTCTGTCCTATAAAGTTTGCCCAAAGGAGACAATGGGAATTAGTGGAGTTTACTTGGTATCACTCTTAGATTTGAAGGAAGGACTTAACAAGATGAGGGGACACTAGGCAGTAGAGACAGAAGCCAAAAGACAAACAGAGAGAGAATGTTGAAGGGAAGCTACAAAGAGAAGAAAAAGAGAAGAGTCAGCAGGGGCCACAGGAAAAGCAGATAAAGTCAGTACAGTCCTTGAACATTCACCTGCTTGTAAAAGAGACCCGGTGAAAATGCCTTATGTGCATAGTAGTTTACCTCCTATAAAACAAGAACTAGTAGAGAAAAACAGTCCAGGACTGCTATGGCAGATTCTCAAAGAGCACAGGCATCTAGTCTTCTTTGATCTTTGCTGCAAAATACCTTGAATATGGCTTCCAATCTCAAGGTCTTAAGATGCTAAAAGAGACCCAAAATCCAGGGAGGAAAAAGGAGGAAAAAGAATGATCAAGAGGAGCTTGTGCTCTTCTCTGCTGTTTGAGACTCTTTTAGAAAGGTTTCCAGGGCTGGGGATATAGCTCAGTGGAATAAGTGCGTGCCTGGTAAGCACAAGGTCCTGAGTTCAATCCCCAGTACCACAAAAAAAAAAAAAAGAAAGAAAAAAAGAAAGGTTTCCTGAGGTCCCATCCATGGTCGTCCACTTGCAACCACGGACAGCACCTAGATGCAAACAAGACTGGAAAACACAGACTTTTAGCTGGGCGTGTGGCCAGGCCAAACAAAATCAAGGCTCTGTTGCTAGCACAAATGAGAGCAGATACTGAAGAGGCAGCTAGCAGCTTCTGATACTTTCTCTGGATCAAGCATCTAGCCACTAAGAGTACAACAGGGAAGCAAGGCTGCTGAGCTGAGCTGAGCTGAGCTGAGCTGAGCTGAGCTGAGCTGAGCTGAGCTGAGCTGAGCTGAGCTGAGCTATCATTTAGCACCCTGACCAAGTTCTAGACGTTGAAAGCCTTCTGAGTATTGAGATTCTCATCTTCCTTACTCCTTTCTCTATTCTTAAAATAAACTCTTATTTTAAAAATAAGTTGGCCTCTGGGTTTTTTTTCACTTCAAAGAAACTAAACACACAAGCTTAGTTCTGAGCATGCATCGGACACATAGAAGGCTCTCAGCTATTCATTAAACCAAAAGGAAGCCCAGGAGCAGTTCCATTGCTGTTTCTTACCCACCTGCTCTCTGCGAGTTGGACATAGGACCTCAAAAGACAGTAGAGCAGATTTTGTCATTATTTTCCACTGGGATTTTGCATATTTTTTATGCAAAATCATCATTAATAGCAAGTGTTTAGGTGCCTTCTGGTCTATGGATCACACTGTGTCACTAGTTGCTTTAGTATATGAGTTAAAGAAGGATAGTCTTTTGTTGATTTTATGGCCAGTGTTACCAACCTTCAATTTCACAGCAAACTGGCCCAAACCACTACTTCCTTATAGGGAACCCTTGAATCTACAGGTTCATCTAAAAAACTCTGATCACGGTAAAACATGGAAGGAGAGGGAGTCAAGAGACCTAGGTCACATTTAATCAATCCATAGCTGACAGGGCAGGAGGAAACTGTGAACTGTATCCAAGCAGCAGATAGAGGAAGCCGGAAAGCAAAAGGGCTTCCCTGTATTCACAACATGTTCGGAGAGAAAAATAATGGATATACTCTGGGAGAGCCCCGAGTGGCCTGCGGGAGCTGGAACTTGGACTTCCCTGTATCTGTCATCCATTATCTCCTCCTTGCCTGGAGCCCTAGCTAAGCCCCCACCCCAGAGCCCTCCACACAGCACTCAGGGAGTCCCAACATTCTAGAGCAAGCATGGTCCCCCAAGAACATGTTCAAACACTGTCAGCTGGAGGCAGCTTCCTGAGGAACAGGTCTGCACAGTCCCTTGCTTGGGCCCTGGAAGTTCACCCCAAAGTGCGGCATCTTGGTGGGACTCTGATGGTTGTGTTCCTGCCTTCTACACGTGGGGAGGATGTGAGTTGATGGCAAAACTGGATGGGATAGGGCTGGGATATAGCTCAGTTGAATAAGCGCTTGCCTGGCAAGTGCAAGGTCCTGAGTTCGATCCCCGGTACCACAAAAAAAAAAAAAAAAAAAAAAAAAACAGGATGGGATACATGAAATGGATAAAGTCAATAAAATTTAATCAAATCCAGAAAGGAGGGATAAACAGAGAAGAAGCATGCCTTCTGATTAGGAAGCACTGTGCTGGCTAAGATTTTCTGAGAATGAATTTCATTGCTCTACACATGTCTGTATTCGTCATGAATCAAGAAGATACGCTGGAGGAGGCAGACGCTGAGGATAGGAATACTGATTATACTGAGAAAAAATAAAACTCTGGGAATTCTACAGGCGGGGCTATCAAACTGCTTAAAAATCAGGGGATTCAGCTCCATGTTCCCTGCCTTCTTTTTCTCTTGTGGTTGGATTCTGTTGCATCTAAGACTTCTTTTCTTTGTGGGGGTTGCTGGTGGCCTGCTGACCATCACTTTCCCCTCAACACAAGAGAGAGCTCTCTCCATTAGCCAGGGGAAGGCCTCCCTCAAGTTGAGGCAGTTGTGGTTTGTGAGTCAAATGTGTCCTCCTCATCTCCTGCCCCTGCCGCATTGAGAAGACCGAGGACTCCATGCTTGGCTTTTGGCCGTAAGTCTTTTCACTTTCCATCTGCTGAGCAAAGGATGATGAGTTCCATAAATGTAATGCCCCAGCTATTACAGTATTTACTCATTTATGGAACTCAACTCCTTTTACTAATAAGTAGCCCAATTGTTAATGCCCAGTTTCAAAACTCATTGACATGGAAACACAGACATCCTAAAAGAAAAAAACACAACAAAAATCTTTTTTTTCTGTCGTGATGATTAGCCCTCTTCCTTGTTCCTCCATCTTCCTCCATGCTCCCTGGCATTTTCCCTGCATCTCCCAATTCCTTTCCTTGCTGTCATGCTTCTCCCCCCGCTGGTCAAGGGCAGACACCCAGGGTCCACCCCTGCTTCCCAGAAGGTGGAAATGCCCCATGCTGTTCAACCTAGACCTCCAGCAGGCATGCCCCCTCCTCTCCTGGGAGGCGTCTCTGTGCTCAACTCAGCAAGTTCATGTTCCTCAAGCATCAGAGACATCTCTAGGGCTCGGACGGTGTCATTATTCTCCAGTGGCTTGCACTTGAGCAGACCCTGATATCTATCCTGTTCTTTATGACTGACCTGAGCAGGATGTGGAGGGGAGCTGCTGCCCAGCTGGGAATCTTTCTGAGTGGGTTGAAGGAACACAACAAGGTGAGTGTCTTCATTCTGTTTTTGAATTTGTTCATCAGCGTGCTGATTTTCCTCTTCATGTATCTGAATTGCTTCCTTGTCCTTCTGATCTTCATTGTTCTCATCTCCATGTCCTCAGGATTCAGGGAGGACTAAGTCACTGTTTGTCATACTTCTGAATTTGTTCATCCAAGTTCCCGAATTTCCTCCTTTTTCTGAATTTCCTCTTTGTGCTGGTTTTCATCGTCCTCTTTTTTGTTTTCGTAATCATCTTCCAGATTTCCTAGAAATAGTTCAAGGGGTTTTTCTGGCCAATCCATTGGGTAGTCAGTTAATTGCTTTCTTTTGTCTAGACTCTTGTCCATCTGCTGGTTGTATCCAGTGACATTCTGATAAGCTATTCAGTCTTTATCATCAGAGCCCACATCACGATCCTGGGACAGGTCGGGGCTTGGTTTGCAAACATGGTTTGGGTAATTCTGAGTTTGAACTTTCCTCTTGATGAATCTTCTTATATTTTCTGTTCCCCCTGTTACTTTAACTAGAGTGAAGTTGTTGGCTAAACAACTCACTATGCATCCTTCATACCAGGTTATAGTCTCACACTGACAGGTAAAACCTTTGAAGGAGGTTGTGGTCTCTTTGGGAAAGGTGTGGGGAGGAGGTAGATCACCCACAGAGAGGCTTTCCTTGGAACTGAATTTCAAATAGAATTCCTCTGAGTCTGGGAAGTCACCGTTGGAGATTGAGGATGCTATGAAAATATACAACTGAATCTTCAGTCTCGTTCATGTCCTAAGGGTTCAAAAGAAAAAGTTAAGAAAAGGTATCGGGGATGAGAAGAGAGTCATGTACTTAAGCAGTACTGTAGTCCATTTCCTTTTTCTATTCAAACTGTCCCATTCAGATAAAAATACATCATACAAACCCCTCTCCGAAGAGAGGCAGAAGAGGCAGTTCTCTCTCTTGAAAAATCTAGTATCATTGTACAATAAGCCTCTCTACCAAACATGATGGAAACATCTCATCCTTTTGTTTTAAGACAGTTGAAATAAACTGCATCACAAAAGAAAATACTTGCATGAAATTTGAAAAACACAGGAGTGTATAAAGATGAAAACAGTTATGCCTTTGATCTCACCACCATCACTGAAGCAGCTTGGTAGATTTTGAAATAGTACTTGCTTTAACTTTGATATACTTTTCTATATGTACATGTATTTAGTGTATGTACACATACCTATATATATATGGGTTGTCACAGTAAGAGAAACTGAGATTATTAAATATTATGGTGTAGCCTATGGTAACACTACATGGCTACTCAATAATCCTTAGCTTCTCTCTTATTAATGACCCCTCACTGATCACCCATTATGACCATTAGAGTATGTATGAGTAACCGTTAGCCCCCAGTCAATGGCAGAGTTAGTCCACCTTTCCCATAATGTTCCCGTGATGCTCAACACCTGAGGCATGACCAGGAGATGTGAGGCACCCTTCAGAGTTCGAGTCTCTGTGGCCAGGAGAACACGAGTCTGCCTTCTATGACCATTGATTAACGCAGCAATGTCTGAACCAAGTTATACTGGAAGAAGGAAAGACAGAAAAAATAGATAGAAGACCATGATTTATCCCCTTGCTCCCAAAATACTCTGTCCATACACCATGCAGGCTAAAGAATATTCTTCTTATTGGCAGAAACACAAATGCCATGAGATTGCTTCCCTCTTTTTTTGTGGAGTCTAAGATGACGTATGTCCTCAGGGAAGTTAGAGCCTCTTTAGGAGATAGACTAGTAGAGAATGGGGTATAAGGGCAGCAGAACTTACAAATAATGTCACAAGAGGGCTTAGAAGGGCACCTCCTGTAGCCAGGCTGGAAGTGTGTAGGAGAGCAGGAATAACTTCCTAAGGATGTGCTATAATCTAAGTGTTTGGAGAAACAGAGGTTAGCAAGGCAGAAAAGGGGTAAGGAGATGCAGGCATAGGGGTGCATGACCATAAGGTCAGCACTACGGAAGCTGAGGAAGGAGGATTACAAGCTCTAGTCGGGCTTGGACTACACAGAAGACCTGGTCTTAAAACAACAAATGACAAGAGGTATAATAGGCATGTGGGGACCGAGTACAGTTTAAGCGGGAATGCTGATGAGAAACCTGTTGCGTGGGGCGAGCGAGTGCGTGAGGTCCATACAGGGGTGAGTGGTGTTATAGAAGGCCCCTCTCTACCTGTACTGAGAAACATGGAGTTTAGCCTCTAATCCAGCAGGAATAGTAGTATTCATTTATCAGGCATTCTTCCAGACATTTAAAAATATATTGAAATATTTGACATAATTGAAAATGCACCTTCCAATTACCTTAAGTATACAGATGTCACTGGCTGGCTCAGACGGGTGTGGGACCTGTGGATTTGTAGCAAAGGAACAAGACCGTACTGAGAGGAAGAAGGGACGCAGAGGAGAGACAGGGAGCAGTGTCCTGGCTGCACGTGGGACTTCAAAGGTGAAGCAAGCAAGAAGGGGAAGCAGAGTCAAGGGGCATCCGGAATCCATCCTCCAAAGGTTCCTAATGCTCCTCCTTTCCAGGGTCACTCTGGAGCGCATCCCCTGTGGACTGATTGCAGAGGGCAAGATCAACGCTCAGTTTTGCCATGAGAGTGTCCCGCAGACCCTTGGTTTCCCAAGTGGTTCTCGTGTCTCTGTGGTTTCTGATTCCTCTTTCATCCCCCTGTGCCTGTTCTGTTCATTATCCCAGCCTGAAGTCACCTTCCAAGGAGCAAAGGTGTAGAAGATGAAATCCTCTTCTACCCCTCATCTTTTCTCTTAGTGCACCATGTCATTTACCTTTCAGCGCCCTGGGAACCAGGTCACTCTCCCGGCCCAGGCCAAGCTACTGGGACCACAGAAACATTTTCTTCCTGTACAGCTCTGGGTACAACCCTTCTCATTTCTGCCAATACCTAGGAGTTATATTCACATCTATCTCTTCCTGGCACCTTTGCGTATGTGTTACTGAAGTCTGACTCTCTTCTACTCTCTTTCCTGTACCTTCCCCCACCCACCACCCCCGTTTTCCTACTACGGAGTACTCAAACAATTCACTGCTCTCCAGCGAGCACTCACTTACCTTACTAGGATGGCCATTCCTAATCTTAACACAGCTGGTGGAAGTTTATATTTGTGGAAATTTTAGCAAGACAATTTCCCAACATTCCCTAAATCCTTATAATTCTGTACGACAGGATTTGTCCCACTAATTCCACTTCTGAGGAGGCATCTGGAGCGAACAGACGCCCTGAAAATTCTAAGCCAGCATACTCAATATTCCTCTATTCATGCCAGTGACCATTTTAGAAATTACCAGGTTGTCAACAATGGGAAAAAGAATGAAACAAATGTCAAACTTAAAAACAGAAGTACCACATAAAAATATTAACAGTGGCGATAACTGGGTATCTCTGGTTATTCTTAGAGTATTAATAATCTTCTTCATGTACCTATTCTACTTTTTGTAATGTTCCTATGCTATAATCATAAAGAGATTCTCAAAATGGAAATTTCTGTCACCCTAGGCTAGGCAGAATACATGCCTCTAAAGTGTATACATACTGAAGAATATACACATGACACTTGCTTATTTACATAGACTTCAAGGCCTATATACTGTCCAAAAACTTTCTGGGCTTATATAGTTTTCTCACTAGTATGTGATGGGTAATTTGTGGCAATGTATTGTGGTAATTATGGTAATGTATCTCACCTTTCTTCTTAAATAAGCTTCTGTGACTTTTACCACAAAAAATAATGAGTTCAATCTATATGAACCTTTCACATTATCAATTTCTGAAGGCTATGCCTTAGTTGTCTCTGCCTCTCACAGAGCCCTACAGGGCCCAGCCTATAGAAGGTGCTTAATAGATAAAGGTTTATTGAATTGAAGGACAATAGTAACTCAAAGCTAAAGAATCAGATATACAGTTTCATCTAAACACTTGCAAGGAGAACTGAAGTTCAACTTTACTATGCTTCAATAGACTTGGAATTTACCTGAAGCAGTAGTCCCTATTCCATCTATCTTGTTTATTAACCATGTTAAATATAATTTCCAATCAAATTTTACCAACAATTAAGGTAAATAAAACAAAGAAGCTATTTTCAGAATTCAGTGTTTATCCTACAAATAATAATCTTAAATTAATCCCAAAAATTTATATATAAAATAAATTGCAAAAGCAAATCAACACTTATATATAAACAGGACTTTCCATATCACTAAATCTAAAGGATATCACAATGGGAAAAAATCAACAGGGAAGACATTTGCTTATTTATATATTGGGGGAAATTTTATTACTTAAATTGGAATTAATAAAGAGGCAATACAATAATGTCTGATGTAATAGGTTGAGTAGGTAACTTATTTTTGCAGTCTCTTAAATTAAAAGAATAAACTTTCAGATAAACAGTATCCAAAATCTAATTTCATACCAAATTTTAAATACAGTGTTTGATAAAATGTTTTTAACTATAGTTCTCACGCTGCACATATGACCTCTAGATAATCATCCTCTATATCCTGTATAACTGTAACTTTAGTAAACTGGGGATTTTTGTTTTCTTTTGTTTTGCCATTCTTGTTCTTTGGATGTTTTGATTTGGGCTTGGGTTTTTTTGGTTTGGTTTGGTTTGGTTTGGTTTGGTTTCTGGTACAAGGGATTGAACACAGGACCTCACACACTCTAGGCAACTCCTCTGCCACTGAGCTATAGTCTTGGTCCCAAGAACTGCACCATATACCCTTTACCTGTATCTCCCCATCCCCTGGCCTTCACTCTCTTTTCCTGTGTACTTGACTTTTTATCCTTTTTAGATTTAAAATATATGTGAGAGGACAGATATGTCAATTTGCTTGATGGTAATAACAACTTCACTACATATAAACATTTCAAAACATCATGGTGTGTGTACCGTAAATATGTTTAAAACTTAAAGTGGAAGTTAAAAGTAAAACAAACAAACAAAAAAAAATTGGTGGTGTGAGTTTTCTAAAGTGTTTGGGAGAAAAAATGACTTCATCTAATTGTTCCTACTGATTACTTAACATGTAATGAGAAGTTATATAGTTGAAGATTCTGCTCGTTTGGCAGATGCTTCTTGACACCAGCATGTGCTGGGACATGGGGTATGACAATAACTGGTGCAGTCTCTGGTTGCTGGTTCGTTCTCATGTTTAGTGCAAGATTTCCTTCCAGGCTCCTCGTGAAGGCCTCCAATGCGTCCTTCCACAGGCTGACTGAAAGACGGACAGCCTTTTCCTGTGCTTATCTGCCCTCCACTCATTCTCTTCTTAGAGATTCCTAAGGGGCCATAATTCCCTCTTCCAAATGATATTTCAAATACGCGAATACACAAATCAGGCTACCTTAAAATGTCTCTTCCCCAGGCCACACCTCCAATGCCCTTAACTATAGATAGTTGAACAGGACTTACAGTCCTTTCACCATCCTCATGGCCAAATTCATCAATAACCTCATAAAAATGCAATGCTGAGAACTAGTCACAAATTTCCAAATTGCATCTTAGGGGACTGTACTGTAGCTAACATGTTTTTTGATCTGGAAACTCTATTGATGGAATCCAAGCTTGTATCAATTTCTTTTTTGTTTTTAAATATGGAACGCTTCACAAATGTTTGTTTCATCCTTGCACAGTAGCCATGCTAATTTTCTCTGTCATTCCGGTGGTAGTGTATGTGCTGCCGAAGAGAGCACTCTCCATTTCTTAGGACCATGACTCATTCTTGGCTCCTCTTTGGCTGTGATCCTTTGTGATTACCAAGTTGTTTTCACATAAAACTAACATCAATTCTCTTTCAACAAATAATTCCAGAACTGAGTGACAGTTGTTTTTAAAACACAATAGAAGATTTTCCCTTTGATCAGCAGTTTTAGGCTAGCCCAATCCCACCATCAACAACAGTGGCCAGATCTTCCAACCTAATATGATCCATAGATGTGGTATGCGCACTGCTATTTATCTTCATTTGCCAGCTAGGATACAGTCTAAAACAAGAGGAACCTTGAGCTATGAGACTAGAGACTTTCCCTGAAATTGATATTGATATATCACTCAATGTTTCTTGAAGGTATGTGTTCAAACAGCTACAAATTCCCTTGACTTCACTGTTATCAATCCTAAAATTCCCTCTCATGAAAGACTTTGTTAAATACCTTGCCAGATTGGTTCATAACTCTCTTCTGTGACATCCTCCTGATACCCCAATAGCAACTATTAACAGAGAAACTGGTAAGGAAATATTAATTTGGCTTTACATCTCAGGGAACTTGTATGATAACATTCTATGAAAACAACTTGGTGATGACTGATAAAATTGGAACACATGCTAAGTAATAACATCAAATGATATGTTCACTGGTAAAAGGACACTGCAGCCACACCAGCATGCTGTCTTCAGTGTCCTGGTTCCAGCTGTGATCAAAAATGAATTTCTCCAGTTTTCTCTTTTATTCTAAAAAATATACATAGTCTTTAGTCTGCTATTTCCTAGCCCCCAGCTTTTACCTTCAGCACTGACTTAAATTCTGACTCTAGTCATCAAGTTCAAGTGGATATTGTCTGTGTGTTGACTTCTATTCAAAAGAAAGGAAATACCAAGGGTGGGAGGAGCACCTTGCCTGACGGGTGAGTTTGGGATAAGAAGTACAGGGTGCAGGTACCTCTTCTCCTTTCTTTCTCCTTCCTTTCAGGAGCTAACCTGTGTGCAGAGAACAGAGACTCTCAGTCACCATTGCAATGGGCAGAGGAGATGCGGTGGGCTGAGTATTTCTAGGTGGGTGGTCTGTAATTTTGGAGTTCAGTATTGGAATTTTGTCTTGCTCCTCTGTATAAGTCGCATCTTCAGTGTAATGGCGATCAGTGCTAAGGTAGGGCTATTTCAGTCTCCAGCTGCCAACTCATTTGTCTTATGTTTTGGTCAGTTCAGAACACCAGAAAGACTGGAGATGTCTTTAGGTTCACCAAACACATGTAATAATAACTTGGATGGGGAGTTGTCCAGCCAAGGACACCTGTTAGAGCAATCTCATGATGGAACCCTTAACATTGCTAGTAACCCTACTTTACTCAGGTGTATGCTGGAAGTAGCCAACAAAGTGTGGCCTTGGTGTAAATGCCATAGTAGATCCAAAGCCATGACAGCTGGAACTGTCAGTCAACAGTTCCACCAGAGGTTCTCTCTCTCACTCTTTATTTCAACTGATCTTATACTTCCAAGAGACAAGTGTATGTGCATGTGTGTGTGTGTAACTTAATGATGGTGGATGAAGGATCCGGGGAAGATGGCGACCGGGTGAGCAGCAAGGGAGCGAACCTCCTTAATAAACACCACCAGCTCGAGACAGACTTGGTGAGCGTGAATGC
>PVLD010014876.1:0-50739 GCA_004027595.1 Dinomys branickii | reverse complement strand
ATTGTCTGACTAAATTTGCATGTCTGTATATGGGTTCATATATTTACACTTCGAAGATATCAATGGATAAAGCAATAACCACTGTTGAGACCATATCACCTTGTCTATAGATTAGTTGTGATTGTACTATTTTTTATGCTAATTGGTGTCTGTTTGTCAATATGTTTTTGTACTTTTATTTTTTTAAAATTAAAAAAAAGAAAGACAAAATCAGTATTGAAAGTTTTCATCTGGTAACATCCATCATTCTGTATTTGTAAACTCCTTTCAAGAAAGAGCACACATCCAACAGATGTGAGGATGCTTTTAGAGATCATCCCTCATTCCACATCTGTCAGCACAAGTAGGACAGAATTTTATGATAAAGAAAAACATTACAAAAGGGTACTTTTGTTATCAGAAAACTCATAAAGTGATACAGTGATTTGAGAGAGACCATTATGCAATATTAAAATTTTAAATTATTTTGAAGGAGAGAAAGCAACTCTAAATGAATGTAGGGCAACTTCATGCAGCATGTCAGATTTACATGGAAGAGGTATACTGGGCAAAAATATTGTGATGAGTAACAAAAACCCAAAATTTCTGCAGAGAACCATCGTAGAAAATGGTCTTTTTGGGGGGGCATGGGAATTTTAAAGTGAATTCAGAAAAGGAAGCCAGGAATAAATCTTTGGAGTTGTACTAACTTTGTACTTGCTGATTTCTTCCACAGCAGGTGTGATTGTGAAAATGTAACTCCCACAATTTTTACAACAATAGTGAAAACTGCGTTTTTTGCACAAATATATCAACATAGAAGTATTTTTAGGTATCACATTTTAACACAAGAGTATTTGGATTTAAAGCTACCCTAACCCATGTACATGTTTGAACCTGACAGACTGTCTGAAATAAATGTAAGCTATACCAGAAAAATAAAATCATACACTGTAATGCTTTGTGGTATAGAATACATATTTCAGAACCTGAGAATCTCTAGTAGGCACATACTTGTTATATTTTTGTTCTGTATAATGAGAGGGAAGTTTAAAATAGTCATTCTGAATTGATATTCTGAATGTTAGCGAGAAGATAAACTAATTATTCTGTGCTTCTTCACATAAATACTTCAATAAGGTACTAAAACTTTCCCATATGAAGCCCAGTGGAAAGAGTAGCAAAAGGGATACCTTATGTTAGTCCACACTTCACCATTTTCTGTACACAGTTTTCCATTTGATTCTTACAATTTTCCAACAAATTTGGTAGCAATATCTTCATTTTACAGATAAGAAAAATGTACATTTAAGTTTAGTCCTTGGATCAAGAACCCTGTCATGAGATGAAAAGATTTCCATTAGAATTTCTGTTTATTACCAAAGCCCAAGATATTGCCAATAAGGCAAGTATTTGGAGACACATAAGAGTCAAGAGGGGCTTCAAAACAGCAATGATTTGAATATTTGGTACCAGTTGAAAAACCACTAAATTATATTATTTTTGGACATTCATCAAATATTTATTTTACAAATTTTAGTGATACAGAAGTCAAGCTTAACATGTATGAGTTCCAGTTTATCATTGTCTACTGCAATATTGCCAAATATGTTATATCCTATTGCAACCTCATTGATTGGCAGAGGGTAAAGTACTGTATCTGTATGCCTAAGAGAAAAATAATCTCAGTATTAGTACTTATCTATCTGCCAAGTCCCACAGAGCCAGGGAGATTCTGAGAGCGGGTGATGGGAGATTAAGGAAAAGATACTAAAAGGAAAGCTGGGACTGGGTGGGGCCTGATTTCTCTGATGTAGAGACAGCAACAATGCAGCACAGTGGGCCTCTGTATTTATGCACAGTAAAAAAGAGGGAAGTGTGTGATGGGCGATGGAGTCCAAAGTGCAAGGCCTCACTCTTTTGCTGAGAACACTGAAAGCGAAACAGCCTCAGAACTATCTGTGCTATAGTTAACAGGAAAGAACACCAAGGCCAGATACCTGCAGGACCGGCTTTGCTCTATTCCTGAATGTCGTGGAATAGTCTTTCTAATTCCCAAAACAAATATTTAAACAATATTTTTTAGCTGGCTGAATGTAAATATAATGCATTAGAATGTAAGTTACCTATATGCTATTATCAGGTTAAAGATAAGAATGAATTGTAAAATTTGCTGAGTCAAATAAAATCTGTACTTAGCTTACAAGTGATTCTATGTAATGCTTTAGTACATTCATATTTTAAATTAATAGTAAGAGTAAACAATTAACTTCCATATAGAGATGTTATAAGCATAAGAAAAGTATCATGCCACAGATACGATGTCTGTGTACTTCATTATATATTTACTAATGAAATAATACAGTGATTATTTATTTGATTACTAATTTCCTGGTAGGTAGCAAGCAATTGAAAATATCTCTTACTGGAATGGTATAATTTGTGAATAGTATATAGCCTTTAAATTTTCAATCAAATTAATTTTAATTTGGAAAGGTGCTCCCACAATATAAATGTGTTATAAACTCATACTATATATAAACAGAAAAATGATTTCTTTACTAAAGGCATTGAAGGAATTTGTTAAAGTAATAGCTTTTAATAGCATCATATTTTAGACCTTTATATTAATGCCTTGTGTTTTATATTCATATTATAATAATAAACTATTCCCTTCTTTTTACTAGGTGTTTGACATGTGTCCACTCAAAGAATTGTTTTACAAACTGAAATATTAATTAAATTTTTAGCATATATAATATGATTTTATTGAATTGTAGTGCTATGGTAAAGTCAGTCATTGCTAAAATTATTATGTTTGTATCTTGAAAATTCATACCCATGTTTAGTGAACTTTATTTTTCATTTCTCTTGGCTTCTCATTAAATCAGTATCCAATATACTTTTAATGAGTATTTACTAAATTGAGTCCATCTGTCGATGGTGGGACATAGGATAGCTACACTCAGAGTTCCTGCAGTAACAGTACAGCTGGAAAGGAAAACATTACACAAAACTTTCTAAGTGCTCCTTGTCCTGAATTTTCTGGACTTTGATACATAACATTAAGTTCAGGGAGGAAAAGTGGATTCTGAGGACTGTTACATATGCTTAGACTTTAGGAGCAAAACAAATTTATTGCTGGTTGAGGAAAATACTAGTTGGAAATGTCAGAGCCGAAGAGTTTGGGAAGCTGTTATACATTTTGTAGTAATTTTCTTTTGCTGCTGTAACAAATTTCGAGATCCAGAAGCTGAAGATAACATGAATTTATCACCTAATATTTATGTAGATTGACTGTCTAGGGGGCTCATCTGGTGCCTGGCATTGATCACAGAATATTAATACCATGTGTGAACAGCCTGAATTCTTATCTGCACATGTTAATGGCAGTGATGGTGCTAGGGCATCGTTCAGGAATCTGCTTACAAGTTCATTCACACTGTTGGCACAGTTCACTTCCTTACTGCTCTAAGCTGGGCTTATCCCGCCTGAGGGATATCTCAGCTCCTTAAGGCCTCTTGCTTGCATTCCGTATCTGACTCTCCCTTCTGCAATACTTTTTTATGCCTTCCCTTTTCTTTCTTCAGCAGGGAAAAAGCTTTACTCTTTAGAGCTCAGATGATTGTGTTGGGCCTGCACAGAGAATTCTACAGTCCGTCTACCTCAGGATCAAGTAATTCATAACTTCACTGACCGATTTTAATGTCACTTTCTAAGTCCTTTTTGCCATGTGCCAGAACATGTTCACAGTCTTGACACCTTCATTGGAGACGGTCAAGCCAGCATTCTGCTTACAGTGGTGGTGTGATTTTTGCAGATGCAGATATCAAGGAACTAAGTGGTCACCTGTTTCTTGGGCTGTACATTTAGGCACTGATAGCAGTCAAGATAATGGCAGTCTAGAGAAGCGTCTTATCTGTCAAATGTCTTAACTAGGCATAATCTTACAGATTTGTAATTCCATCACTCTTGGAGGCTAAAATAAGAGGATCACAAATTCAAGCCCAATCCTGGCTACTTACTGACTCACTAGACCTTAACTCAAAAACATTATATATATAAGTTTTAAAAAAGTGCTGGGAATGTAGCTCAGTGTGATAACTCCGTGTTCTGCCTCCAGTAACATTACACGCACACACAGACACATACCTCTACAAACAAACATTTTTAGCAAGTGCAGAGCAAAACCAGATTGACAATTAATAGACACAAGGATAGGCCCAAGCTGTGGCGCTGACACCTGGAGTGGTACTGCAGCTCAGCCCTGGCAGTGGCAGGGTGCTGCACCAGCTTAGTTACATCAAGCGTTAAGAAGAGAAGCACCTCTAACCGAAAGATCTCGGGGCACCCCACATGGTGGGGAAGGGCTGGGGTTTGATTATTAAAACATTGGGCCGACTGATAGCTCAGAGATTTCATCAAGCCAATTTGTTGAAAATGGCACAGACTTCCTAGGAGCTAAGTACAAGCTATGGGTGGGATAGGAGCAGTTAGAGGAATGGATTAGAAGAAAGTAGATCAGCAGCGTAATGCAGAAATGAGCTTTAGAAAGAGAAAGGACGGAAGAGGATGGACAAAGGCCAAGTGGGTTGAGATGACTACGGATGTGCCAGAAACGTACCTTTCTTTCAGCACCACAGGTCTGCGAAGGAGTTCCCTTAGCTGAGGACTTCGTGGTCTTCAGTGGCGCTTGGCAGAGGTGACGCTGAGTACACCCCAGGGACAGGAAGGTCTGGGTCATGTGCCATCCCAGTCAATCATCTGCTTCCTTGTACAATGACTGTCTTATAGAGTTGGTGCGTGTGGTGTTTTACAACACAACCTCTGGCACTGGGTGCAGGGTGTGAACCCGCCCTTCTGAGGGTGAACAAATTACTGTTAAGCTTTCTATACCTTAGATTCTGCAGTGGGTGGTTTTGAAGATTAAATTAACCCATGGATCAATATAAGCATTAATAACAGTTGGCTATTAATAGCACTCAATATTTCAGTTTATTTTGCCTGCTTATGTAAGCTTTCATTGTTACAGAATATGAAAAGCAGATCAACAGTTTTCAGATTGGAGAGCTATGATAAACTAAGCAGTTCTGTGTGTGTCGTGTATATCATCTTGGTTCATCTGCACTACTTAAGAAATACAGTATTAACCTTAAAGCGGTAGGTCGTGTTGCTTGTGTGTTATGGTAGGGCGGTGTCAACAGCTTTGTTGTGAAAAGAGGTTACAACTTAATTGGTTTCAGGAGTTTGAAAGATGCCAATCCTAGTAATGTAAACTTTCCTGATGGATTATTTTTTCTTCAGTAAAAATAGCCATGATCTTCTGGAAGTAATGCTCTTGAGAAATGTATTTGTCTCTAGAAACAAAAGGAGGTCGAGTGCTGCTCTAGGTACAGTAGTCACAATAAATATCTACTGTCTCTTATATTGAGGCAGAAGTAATATACTGTCACTTCTGTTATTGGAAAACTGTCCTTCTCATTTTTAGCTCAATCCTCCAAACACACGTCAGTGGGGAATTACACTTACACAACTCAATTTGCAACAGAATAAAAAAATTTGAACATAAAAGTTATCTCTTCAAATGCTGGCCTCTTGCCATTTAGCTCAAACTGTACACTAGATGGTGTGAGGCCACTCAAATGCTCATTTTTATGTTATGGGAGCAGAATATCTAAGAGTCCATTCTAATTTATTATTTGTGAAAAAAATTCTAAAAGAATCAAGTGCTATATGCTGAACTTTGATTAAAAAAGGAAAAGATTATTTCACAAGAATGTAAGACAGTCATTTCCAGGGGATATGAGATTATGTTGCCAAGCCCATCTTGAATTAAAATCTTAAAGTTCCTACATGAAAAAGTTTTCAGAGAATGTTTATTGAAAATATTACACAATTATTTGGTAATTATTATTTTGGTAATTTTTTCAATCAGCTCTCTTTAGTGATAATTAGAAAATTAGTGCAATCACATTAACAAAACTTGCTATTTAAAATAATAAAGTATATTATTAAGCACTTTAGAGAATGTACAAATTATTCAGTTTAATTCTGACATTAGAGTACTAAGATATATTTAAGTGGGTCAGTCATGTGCATATAAAACAGCTCCATAGGTAGGGAACAGTAAAGGCATCACAAAAATGCAAGACAGAATGGAGTTCAAGAAGTGAGGCGTAAACAGAAGTTTCACACTCAGAAAACTTTTTATATTACTGATAGGCAGGAGAAATACTAAGTTAAAAAGAAAGTATATATGTATAATTTATATAAAATTATATATAAAATAATGATATATATTATATAATATATAATTACATATAAATTATATTATACAATTTATATATAAATTTATATTATAAAATATGTAATAAAATTTTAGTAGTAAATGTTGTAGTATGTATTTTCATAAACACACATGCAAATACAAACTACTGTAAAGAACGGCCTAAAATTATGAGTGGTTTTTTTCTCCTCCTCCTCTTCCTTTTCTTCCTCTGCTCCTGCTATCTCTGATTCTTTTTCTACTTCCAGCATTTTCAGACTGTCTGTAATTTGTTTCTTTTTTTCTTAAAAGTTTGATTAAAAATCTATGGACAGATATTTATTCAAACTCTAGAGCAATGAGACAAAGAATGATATAAGGAGATTTCTAAGGATATATTCCTTTTTTTTTAGACAGGACCTAACTGTCTAGTTTAGCCTGGTCTTGCAGTCACTATGTAGCCCAGGTGGGCCTTGAACTCATGGCGATCCTCCTGCCTCAACCTCCCAAGTGCTGGGATTATAGGTGTGTGCCACCACGCTTGGCTATCGAAGCATATATTCAAGTAGATATTTTAAAATATAGTCTTAGCAGAAAAATAAATACTAGAATAAGTTTATAAGGAGTATGAACTACTTTAGTAATTACTGTATCTCTCTTACTGGGTGTACAAAGTTCCTTATTTGCTATTTTGGAGTAAACATTATTTGAGAAAAATATCACATACTGCCTGGCAATCTTGCTTTCAATATAATTTGGGAAAGAAAGCACCATTTAGAGAAACAGATAAGAGAAACTCTAAGTTGGGTCAAACTTTCTTTAAATTTTAGGACATATTGAACAAAAGTTGGTGTCAAAGAATCATGTCACTCTTGTTGGTCTCATTTTTTGGGCAGAATGAAGGTAAAAGAAAAGTGGTTTTCAATAAGCTCACAAAAGGAAAGCTGTGATAACTTTATCAGAGACACTCATGAGGATCTGTGCTTATTGTTGATTAGTGAAATTGTCTTCTTTTGAGGGGCATTTATCAAAACTCCAAAGTGCTCTTGGATGGCTTTTTCTGATACAAAGAACTACAGCGCTACAGTAATGTCTATTTAAAAATACTGAATGATAATACGCTACAATTATAACGGGTAGGTTGCAGAATATGTTTTGGTATCATCCCTCAGTGTACTCTCTCTCTGTAGTATGGCGGATCGGGGCCTAGCGCATGCTAGGCAGGCACTCTACCCCAAGCCACACCCCCAGCATGGTCTCTCAGATTAAAAGTTCTCATGGTTCAATTATGCAAAAGAATCTAGTAGATTTCTTTTCATGAGATACAATCTATTCCAGTCTTACAAACTGAATGGTAGCAAAGATGCTAAGAAATGTGGCTAAAGTTTAAAAAGATGTTCACAGTAATGCTTACTATTATTTTTAATTTTTCTTATTTGAAAAGAAAGATATCACTTACAGATGATATCTCAGTTTGGGCTTCCTAGAAAGAGAACTTGAAGTAGGGTTTCAAGTGTGCATAATGTATTGATGGTATGTTCTCCAAAGAGAGAAGGAGGTCAGTGAGAGAGGTCAGGAGGAGTCACTTAGCAAGCTGGTCTCCTCCGGCATCTAGATTCAGCCTGACCCCCAGGGCAGAAGAGCAAGCTCTGCAGCCTGATCCTTATTATATGGTTTTTCTCACCTTGAAACAAAGGAGATGGCCTTCTGTACCTTCGTGTGTCTCTTGGGACTTTGGAATGGAGGCTGATAATTTCCTAGTTGAAGGAGCTTCAGGGAGGCAAAGAGTAAAGGTTTCCACAGACATGGGTAGCTGTGAACCTCAGCCAGCTAACACTCATAGCAGGTGAATCAAATGTAGATTTAATATGGCCGGGGAACCAAAAATGTTCAGTATATATTATGGAGTAGTCAAGAGTGAAGACATTTAATTGCACACACACACACACACACATGCACCCAAAATGTTCCATCTTTAGATACTCAGAGTACTTACTAGTTACTGAAAAGGGACAATGAATATCAACTGGTAAAAAAATGCGTGACTTCTGTTTAGGAGGAGGTCAAAATCTCTGAAGACAACAGTCAATTATACTTATATACAATAGGAATTTTATGTTAATATAATAAACAATATTCAATGGTTATTGGAGGACAAAAAGCTCTAATATTGCTTCTTATGTATATATATGCATTATTAACTGCATCATTTTAGCAAAAATCATAAATATCATTTTAAAACTCAAACAGTTAAGTCTTACTGCTTTGGGAAATATAACTGTTCAGATTAACTTAATTCTCTGTTATTATGTGAATGGTGTATTCCCAGATACATATGTGCATACAAGATGTGTAATAACATCTCATTTACTAAGTTGCCACTGATCCTCAAACATAAAATAAGTTAAAGATGATGAAGATCACTAATATTTGAGGATAATAAATGGACCCGTGAGTGTCACAGTAAAGGGCACAGCTTGCCGAGATGGCTAAAGCACCCTTACTCCACCCTTACTACACTTGGGGAACTATCATTAACTACAAAACCTCTCAATCCTGAAGTCCTGCCCTTCAAGGTAAGAGACAAAATGAAGTTTTCTTTACTGGATGAGCATCACCTTTGAATATGCTGCGCATCACAAATGAATCTCTTTACTAAGATTACAAAGGCAGGAGCCTCATTCTTTCACACAGGCAGAGGATGCGGTCGCATGCGTGCATTTTCTCGACAGACAGTGAGTCCTCCCCAAGGAAGAAAGACTTGGCAGCGCTGTTTGCCATGCACAGCTCACCCTACATTTGCCTGGTACTTGGGATAGCGGTCTATATTAACTCGTTAGCTTTATCCAGAGCAAAAGCATACAGACTGTCCTATGATTATGGCAATAGTTTTGCAAGTTAAAGCAAAGTGTCTAGATGGATCCTGCTCCTACCTTCCCCAGAACTGGGGCCAGGGGTGCTGTCAATATCCCTTGATAGTTATACTGTAATAGATGACTCTCAGGTTCTGAAGAAAGACATCCCCTTAATATAACGTGGGCAAAACCGCCCATCTCCTTTCCAAAACAATTACGTATGTTTGAAAGCAGGTAGAAAATACTTAGAATTGCAAGTTTTCTGAGGTATATACCCTACAAAAATAGAGAAAAGGAACTTGGTGTTTTACAACAGGGACAATTAAGATTCTTTTTTAAAGGTTGTATTTCTCTGTATTCTACACATGTTGGTGCTGTTTAAGCCACACGGGGAATCATTTACACATACATATGACATAGTTCCATAGGTTGAAATTCCACAGCAGATTGTGCATTATCTGACATATAGGCTGTTTTTGGAGGCAGATGTGTGGACTGCATCCTGATGAAGGGACAGCTCTCAAGTCTAACAGTGGGTGAAAAGTAATACGTAGAAGAGACAGATGGTGACACGAACCACATAGGAGGAGGCCAGATCTTAGGACAAAGGAGGTAACCAGGGGCCTTTTCTCATGGAAGAAACTATCCTATCACTTCCATTAGTTCCGAGGGTACTATTTCATTACCACATGAAAATTATAATTCTCCTTCAGAAGTATATCCTGATGACCATTAACAAATCGTTGGATACATTTGAGCCACATACAGCTTCAAGGTAGTTTTGAGGTCACGCTCTTGTCTACAAACCCTACGTGAGGCACTCTGACAATGTCTCTTCCAGATTTCTCCCTGCTTTCCTTACAGCCTATGAGGAAGTGCACACATTAGCTGCATGAGGGTGGATGTTTGATTTTTATAAGCATTAAATAAATACAGCAAATTATTGAGATAATTGGTAATTTATCCCCAGGAAGCAGGGAACCCTGAACCAGGATGAAAGCAAGGAGCAGTTGCACTTTATAAACAAAATATTATTGTCTCATTATAACTAATTTTTAGTGGGAGGTTGAGTAAATGTAACATATGCTTAAAAATATGGATGCATCCTTTGAAACTCAGTTGCTTGGATTCAAATACCAGTTCTAACATTTACTATGAGTCTGATCTTAAACAAGTTATTTCACCCCCTTGTATTTCAGTTTCTTCACTGATAAATGGTTAGTATTAATAGTGCTTTTCTCATAGATTTGTCATGAAGGGTAAATGAATTCTTACAGGGAGAGATGGGAGAGAAGAAAGAGACAGAGATGGAGATTGTTAAAGCATATCAACAAATACAGACTTTCGTATAAACAATTACATATTGTTCAAGGCTTGCTTTGACTTGGAGACATCTGTGCTTTACTTTTAAAAGGGATATTATTTCCTAGAAGAATAATTTCTCATCAGAATTCATGCTTTTTAAATCATATGGAGCGAGTATGCTCTAAAGATGTAAGAAAACAGTTTGCATTACATTGTTGACATATAATCCATAAGTGTTTATTATACAGCTAATTATATTGGAGTATATTTTTTGTAGATTTACAGCATATTAGTTTGAAATCATTTTGGTGTGTTTTTCTAGTTTAATTAGTTGAACTGTGTTTTATGATTTCTCATGTTGGCATACATCTTCTATTTAGACAATTCTTTTGGCTTTTATGGCATATTCGGTTATTAATGCTATCTCTAAGAACTACTTTGATAAAACACACAATCCAATTCATTGTCTATTGATATTATATCCCAGATGAAAGCACACCATTAATTGTGGATTAAATTAATAAGTGACAAAATAAATTTTTAATGCTGTCTTTGAGCAATAAAATCTTGGAAAATAAAGGAAAAGGAAAAATATCAAAAATTTTTTGGTTATTATGTACTGGCTTATAAATGCAAAAGTAACATATGAATTGATCACTACCTTTGGCTCAAGAATGAAAATATATATATATTTACTTTTTATATTCTATATTTTACTAAACTACCAATGGTAAAAATCAGTCAGCAATTGAAAGCAAGCTTTCTGCTCTTTTTGTTGCTATTTTGAATTACATCCTTATTCTAATTTGGCAAACACGGGGAAGGTAAATCATCTTGTTTAGTGCTTCCTAGAATGCATTTAGAAACAACAACAGTCTTAGTCATTTCTGTCTTGCTGGGATAAATACCCAACACCCACAGTTTAAACAGGCTTATTTTGTTTCATGGTTACAGCCTGTGTTTAGCTGGTTCTGAGACAGCAACAAGATGGCAGAGGAGCGTAGCAGAGGAAAAGTGGCTCACGTCATAAAGACCAGGAGCCAGAGAGGAGGAGGAGCCAGAGAGGGAGATACACACTTCCGGGTCATGCCCCCGGTGATCCCTCCTTCTGACCAGATCTGCCTGCTTTCTCTGAGCGCACCAGTGGATAAGTCTGCTGTAATACATTGCACACATAGTCCAACCACCATCCTTCAGCCTGACCTGTCAGTGCGTGAAAGGGGGCATTCGTGAGCTAAACCAAAGTACAAGACCTATTGTATACTACAAATTCTAATGACTCTCTTTATACTGATTTCATCCAAAAGTGGTTCCCATACTAAAAATATTAGTCATTAGACTTAAAATTTGTCATTGGCTTACTTAGAGCCTTATAATTATTTTTTTTTCTTTTTTCTTTTTTTTGCGGTACTGGGGATCGAACTCAGGACCCTGCGCTTGCTAGGCAAGCACTTATTCCACTGAGCTATATCCCCAGCCCCAAGCCTTATAATTATTTAATCACATTTTCAGTGAGCTTATCATGGATGATGAAAAACATTTTATTTCTCCTTATTTTACAAAGAATTGTTCCACCAACGGATTGGTATTAATGATGATAGTCTAGGCTATGTGAGTAGCAGATAAATCCAAAATCTTAGTTGTTTAATGTGTGTTTACACTTTGCTTTGTTGTGTGTCTGTGATGGATCCAGTGCTCTGTTCCAAGCAGGATCTTAGGTTCCCCTGCTCCTTGGTACTGGGGATTGAACTCAGGGCCTTCACAACGACTACATCCCATCCATGTTTATTTATTTGTCTAATTAATTTTGAGGCAGGTTCTCCTTAAATTGCTAACTTTCGAGGTGGGGCTTGAACATGAGATCCTCCCCTCTCAGCTTCCCAGAATGCCAAGGTGGTGGGTGTGTGCCCCCAGGATCCGAGACTTTTGATGGCCCTTATATCCCATAGCTGCAGCCACTGGGTCACAACAGCTAGGGTGCTCTGTACTGGGTTTCTGCTGTGCTCCTGGTTCCGTCCCAGACGAGGCACACTTCTCTGTGTTTGCAGCCCTCCAGACAGGACTTGGGCCAAAGCCCATCTACCCAAGGGCGAGGGGAGTCTCCTGTGCCTGGGCAGAGGGCAGGGGAGCTGAGGAAACACTCATAGCATGGGCCAAGATCCGTAGCTCATTTTGTTCCAAATAAATGTACAATTTATGTAAATGTTCAGACGTTTGTGACCATGTGGGTGTTTCTGCACATTTGCTTGTTTTACTAATTACTAAATAGCCAGCGTCTTAATTAATTGTAATTATTAAATTTTGGAGGTATTTTCATTAATTTTTATACTTCAACAGCAAAATCTAATCCTTACTGATTTATTTCTTACCATGATATTATAATGAAACTACATGGAATAATGGTGGCCATATTGCTCTTAATTAATACACATTTTCCACACCCCCCATAAATCATAGGGTGGCTAAATCCATAGCAGTAATGGTAAATTAGCTTGCATTACTCTCTGCATCATTTCAAATCATAATTTTAAAATGTTACCATTAGTTGCTAAATAACTTTATCATGGACAGTCTTGTAGAAGAATTAACAATTTATACAGTGAAAATGGTATTAACACAGCATTAATTAAGCTGCTTTGGAACTAACCTCTATTATTCAGCAAATATGTGCATTTAAAACTATTTCTGTGGTAATAAGTAGTTATGCTTTTATCTTTAAAGTTTGTTACAGAAAATGTATCCCCTTTTGGATTAAGAAAACAGAAGTACATTCCTGAAAACAGAGAATGTAGGGCTTTGCTGAAAGTAATTTTTAAAATGTCTCAAGTAATAACCTAATGAGGGATGTGTGTCTGACCATCTGAAATTGTCCTGTGAGCCATGTTTATTTGACTGGAAGAACAAAATAATTGCTGTCTGCTTTCATGGGTTTCCTCTAATACATTTCTAAGCCTTTAGAGGTTAATACCAATTATACGAAAGATACTTTCTTACAGCCTCAGACCTGTCACGCTTTGTTGGTACTTGAGGGAATGCTCTGAATTTCATTGACTCCATTATTATGTTTTAAGTTAACAGTTTCATATCAGTCTCTAAAATTCAAACTGAAGCCTTATAACATCATAAAATTAGAAAAGTAGTGATCATTTGTCGTTTTGTGCAACAAGGCATTGGATCTATGTTGTTTTGCTTCATTTTTGGATGTAATCTAATCATTTTCTTCAAGAAATAGTTTTCTATCTGGGAAAATAATGGGAGATGGAATCAAAGAGACTTAAGTTTGAAATATGTTTCCTTTATCTGCTTTTTAACTTTAATTTTCTTTTTCTCAAAGAGATTATAATATCTATCTTTTGTAGATCAAATGGTGTAACTAGAAGAGTCTGCTATGCAATATGCATTTTAAACTTAAAATCTTACATGTTATTATTGTCATTTCTGTATGTATTGAACATATATCCTTTATTGAACATATAAACCTTGTATTTGGTCAAGTTTATAAATTCTCAGAACTGGAAGGAAAATCCTGAGATATCTATTTATCTACCTATCTATATATTTCTTTAAATTGTACTTGCTTATGTATTTTTAATAAAAGCTTGTTTCCTGGTTTGCAAGTTTTTAATCCAAGGAAAAGTAGAGAACCCTAAAATATGATATTCATTCTTCAGGATTATTACATTTATAGAAAGCGATAAGCATTTTTTGTTGTGTGTCGAATTTGTGCACAGTTCTACCGACAGATAATCTATCAGATAGTGATGGTGTTTTGATTTGGAAGTCACAGAACACCTGCAGCCACAGTATTCACAGCTGCCAACCCTGAGTCAGTGTCATCTCCAGTCATGGAAGAATCTGTGGTCGGTCACGTCACCCAGGACCCGAGCTCTTCCCACCAGTGTGGTTGGCGGTGAGAACACTGGGCTTCGGCTGGAACAAGATGGTCACAGGTAGAACACATCCTAGGGAAAGGAGGAGCTGTTGCTTCCTGTGTTTTCTTCTTAGGATTGAGGACATTTTCCCAAAAGAATCCAGTGGAATTTTCAGAATTTATCATTTGGACAAAATATTAGAAAGCAGACTGCAATCATTACTTTTTGAAAAATGTTATAATTCTTAGTGTGTCAGTCAGAGCTACCATGACAGGCCGCGTGTTTCTGTAGCTAGTGTTAAAACACATCTTTCCATACTTTTCCTAAAATCACCATGGTCAATCACACATATTTATATCTTCTCTAGAATGAGGTGACATAGACATATGATTACTAAGCAAGCTCAAGTTCAGGATCTTTGTGTAAAGTATACTACTCTCTATCAAGTTAGAATATAATGATTTATGGTCTAGGTAATGAGGTTTTTATTCTCTTCCCAGACAGACAACTTCTCCACAGTGGAAAATAGGAAACACTACTACTGTAAAACTTTTCATTCAGAAAACTGAAAATCAAAACGCAGTGGTACTGTTTCCTATTCTGCTAGAGAGAGCAGCGGTATCACTGTTAGTTGACTAGCATCCTTGCTCTGTAAACTGTATGGCTCCATTTGCCTGAAGGTGGAGGCCAATAACAGCTCTCCTTTGGTATCTGCCATGGGAACATGGAAAATTCTTTACCTCAGGACTCACTACTTTGAAAATCCTCTTCCTATAGGCTGGGCTTGATGAGCTGGAGATGGGTGTAACTTAACAATTCACTTGTCATGATTCTATACCCTATGGACTAAACATGAGATTTATCTCCCTCACTACATGAATAAGACTTCAGTGAAGGCATTTGGTAGAAATGTAAATTTACAAAATTTCTTTTTATGTCATTCTTCTTGGTGTCCATTCTTCCTGTCTCTGCCTGCATTGTCCATAGCTTGGAGTAGAGAATTTGCTTTTTCTGCCACAAAACATCTCAAATTGTTTGACTCTAAGTCAATTTAGATTCTAGCTCACAAGCATGATGAACGTATTAGGGAGAACTGTACTTTATTCTTTCTCTGCTTTCCAGCTTATTGATTTTAGTCCAAGCATAACTTTTTTGAAGGGTTTAACTGAGAACTGCAAGAAGCCTTCAAGATATCAGTGTCCTAAACATTTGCTGTCAATTTCCCAAATGGCAGATATTTAGCCAAATGCTTCAAAACTGCCCAAGAAGGGTCAATAACCAGTAAGCTTTGGAGAATGGTGTGGGTCTTCTTTGCCTTTGATTTATCTCATTCACCTGCCAATTCAATACTAAAGTGTGAGCTGGGTATAGTAGCACATGCCTGTAATCCCAGCATTCCGGATGCTGAGGCAGGAGGATTGCCAGGAGTTTGAGGCCACCTGGGCCTACATAGTGAGTTCAAGACCAACTAGACTACATAGTAAGACCCTGTCTCAAAAACTAAAAAAAACAAACAAACAAACAAAAAAACTAAAGCATGTCTTTTATTGTGGTGGCTCATTTCTCCTGACAGTTTCCTCTCAGCAAATAAACTACATGATAGAAAAGAAAATTAAGTCGTATATTTGGACCTGGAAAGTACACAGAGGCCACATAACAAGGTTTGTGTCTATTGTCACCTCTTTGTCTGTCACCTTTCTCCAGGCTCGGTAAGTGATTCAGACCTGATACTGGCAATGACTAGATGAGAAAGGAAAACGAAATTGTGTATTATTCACGGGAACACTTCAAAGCTCTCCTTTTGATACTTAGTATCTCTAGTATAAAAGTTCTGACAGTATTATATAGCACAAGCAATAGGTTACCAGTATGAATTGTAATTCCTTCATACTGCAGGGAAACACATTTCTAGAAAATAAGAGATAGAGATACGTGGCTTCTGACTCTCACCTAACCCTGCAGCCCGTTGTTCCCTCACCTGCCTTGAGGAGGGCCTTGTTCATGAGCCATCCGCATGCCTCGTGTTAGGGTCTGTCCATCTGCATAGGGCACCTGTGGCCAGGGAAGGCCAGAAGCCTTGTTACATCTGCTCCTACTCTTGACACCCACGTCATACCCTCACATACGGTGTGTTCATTGCTCAGTGATTTCTGAACAGCCGAGTGTATGTGTGTAGCATCTTTCCACAAACACTACATGAAACACAAAAGCACTGTGCATTAAATGTTAGTGAAACATAATAATATACACTAACTAATGGTACAGATACTCTTCAAGAGAATTTCTACCTAGACTATTTTTTAAATCATGCTCACAAAGTTATACACTTTTCACCCTATGCAAATTCGGTACCTTAATAAACATGAACCGAATTTAAAAATTGCAATTAATTTTACCCTCCAGGAGGAGTGAAGAGGATCAGTCACTCAGGTAAATTACCTTATTAAACCTCACGCTGCCTGGTGTTTTATGGTGGCATTTGTGTGTCTCCTGTTAAACTGTTTTCACAATATTCAAGTTATTTTATTCACTTACCAACATGAAGAAAACAACAAAATCCCATCACTGATGCATCTATGGAAATTTTAAACACTTTAAAGTATCTACCTTAGGCATGTAGATATTTATAAAACCACCATTTCATAAATCAGTTCTTCATGCAGATTCTGAGGCATCTCAGTACAGTGTGAATATCTTTTTACTTGTATTCATGGCTAAAACAGTTTTATATTTTCCTACTAGAAAGCTATTAGGTTCCTTTAGAAGACACTTAGCAGATACACTTCCAGACTAAGAAAGTAAAGCAAAACTAAGTAGTAGCACTTCAGTTAAAACAGTCTTACAAGTGTCTGATGGACTCTGGTAAAATAACGAATAGACCTACCATGAAGGATGGTAACTTTTTAATTTGCAATTAATTTAACTTGTTTTGAAGGATTAGTGACATTCTAATCTTTGGAAGTGCTAAAGATGTATGAGTTCCAACTTGAATCAGCCTTCAAATTAAAGGAGAAACCACAAAAATGGATCTAGAGAAGAGGAAGTGAGATGCTTCCTTTGGGGATGACTGCATAAATTACCTTGAGTTCTAAATACCCTTGGGCATTCAGTAGGTCAAAGTTTATGTTCGAGAAGTGAATGGTGCTGTATCAGGGGGATTGAAGCACCCCCTGTGTTAAAAACAATCTTTATGCTCCCAAGCATGCCTAGTTAAAAGGCAAGAGTTATTTGCATCAGTTGATTAATGTGGATAAAATTGAATTAAGATCCCTAATATTTAATGTAAATGTTATTCACTCATGATTCTTGTAATTATTGCTGTGTGCCAGCAACCGGCTTTGGTGCTGAGCCATCAAAAATAGCCATGCTACCCAGATTTTAGGAATGCTTAGATTAGTTGCTCTAATTAGTAGAGTCTGAGCTTAAGATTCATGTTAAGTACTGCCGGAAGAAAGCAATAAAAGGGCCCCAAAACAGGAAAAGGAAGACAGAAAAGTTTGAAGCCATGGCTTCCACCGTGAGGAGATGTCTGTTGAAGTCCCAGGCACACCTTGATTCCACAGGAAACTCTGGAGGATAAGTTACACTTCAGTGTTCTTTCTAACTGCAGGAACAAATCATGCTTATGGTTCTGTTGGCAGGGGTGGGAGGCAGTGGGGAATCGAAGTCTGACACTTGTGCCCAGGACCATTCAACAACTCCTATAGGTGAGAGACTAGATCTTGTGGTGATACTCTGAAGACCAGATGCTAAGTCTGTAAGGCTTGGAAGCAGAATGGGGATAATCTTGGGTAAGGCATGTACAGAACTACCCAGGTGACCTCCTTGTTGCTGGCATTTCACACAGAAACCATCTGTCATGATTCAGACACCAGCAGTGTTTCTGCTCAACATTCATGCTCTGGATTCGATGGTGAGCCTTAAAATCACTGTGTCACTAATGCCATACCATAGTCCCACGGAATCCAGAATCCTCAGAAGGAGGGCTAGATGGTGGTGGTAGAAATGGGGCATATGCTGTTCCATCTTCCGCTGAGTACAGCGAAGTACCTGAGGCTGATTCCCTTCCCTGTCACCAGCTCACACGCGGAAGTCCATTTGAGATGTAAGCCGTCCGGTGGAGACTCTGTGCTGTGAACTGGGTTAGACATCTCTGTCCTCAGCCTTTGCCTTACTTGCCCCATCGCTCCATCTGGCCCGTGGTTCGGTGGCTCCCAGCTGCAGTACACATCAAAGTGGCTGCTTGCCAGTATCAGACCTCCTACAGCGTGAGTGCTTACGCAGGTTCTTGGCATGGGGGCGGAGAGCCACACCTGTGCTGAAGCCCCTTGCTTCGCTGCTTCCATGAAAACCTTTCACAGACTGAACCATAGCAGGGCTATGTTGTGCTTTTGCATTCCCTTACAATGCCTTATTTTAAAAATCCTTACTTATCTCACAGTTGTGGTGCATGAAATCCCAAACATTATGATGCTGGCTACGATGAGGGGACCCCTGGCTACATACATCTCTCAGCACACATGGTGTCATGGAGGGAGTGCATCTGAGAATACGTGATCAGGCCTGATGGCAGGGAAAAACATACTCTTTTGCCAGGCAGGTGGCACACACCTGTAATCCCAGCACTCTGGAGGATGAGGCAGGAAGACGTTAGTGACATCAGCCAGGGCTACAAAGTGAGTTGGCCAACCTGAACTGCATAGCAAGACCCAGAGTGTGTTTCTTTCTTTCTTTTTTTTTTTTTTTTCTTAAGAGGCTTCTTCTAGGAACTTACTCTGGGTCTCTCAGAAATACCTGAGTTCCTTTAAGGGCAGTAACCAGATGACCTGACCAACTCCCTATGGGTCTCACCCCTTAAAGGTTCCAGTATCTAACATTTTGGACATGATTCCTAGCACAGGAACCTTCTGACACAAGTTGGCCTTTCTTCGTCTGAGCCATGGGTCATTCTCACCTCTGGTCATTATAAACACCAGTCATTCTCCCATGTTGTAGTAGGACCGCACCTTGGAGGATGGTCGCTCAATCACATTTAATCTATCCCTGCAACGCAACCAGGAAATTTAGTAGAAAATGTGGGATGTTAAAGCATATTCTTTATTCTTTGTACAGATATTTGTCACTTTATAATTGGAAAGAAATTAAACTAATTTTTTTTCAGAAGGATGGATGCAGTTTCAGAATGTCAGGCTCAGAAGCTCAGAAGAATGGAACTTGTGTGATCTGCTTAGTTGTGCCCTGGGCTCACTAAATCCTACTGTGTGCTCCACAGAGGCCTCAGACTTCCTCTAAAATCAACTACCACTAAGGAAGGGCTGAGCCTGTGGCAGTCACTGTTGTCAAAGAAGAGCCAAGTAGGGTTACATTTCTTTAGTATTCATTAAAATCTCATCAAGTGTCTAAGATGAAACTTTGAAATTGTTATTTCCATTTACAGGTATGAAAATAGAAATAGGAATGATTTTAAGCATTTATTAACCCAAATTTATGCTTCCCTTTATTCTCAAATAGGTAAAATGTAGAGTTGGATTATCCAGACTGCAAAGAAAGAAAGATGATCATAAAACTAAATTTTCCTTGCACTCAGGAAACAAAAATGTGTTAACAGAGAAAAGCTCAGTGAGAGGACAACTTCCTTCAAGTGGTAAAGAGAAGAAAAATTGCACAGAAAATTAAAGACTGAGATACACTCGATGATTTTGGATAGATATCCTATTGACTGGTCAGTGGACCATGAAGTCTTGTTATGTGGTAGTGATAGGGTTTATAACAGTTCTTGTGAAATTCTGCAATTAAGTAATGTAAACTGTGCAAAATGCTCTAGGCCACAGTTTCTTATAAAACAGGTATGGGTCTAAGTTATTTTTAATTCTCTAATTTTTGTGATACTGTGAAATTGTGCTAACCATGATAAATTGCCACCAATTTCTCAGGTGTTTAATTCATATCTTGCACAAAATACTAGCTACTATGCACAGGAAAAGAGGAGAGAAAGAGGACATGGAAGAGAAGAGAGTGGGTGGGGAGGAAAAGTCCTGTCTTTCATTGTATAATTTACTTCTGGTACAACAAAGGCACATGCAGATTGAAAACGCCATGCATGATTATCTCATGGCAATGAAAGGGCTGTAGCGATTTACAAATTCGTGTTTGTAGTAATGATCCTTAGCAGGATCAGTGCCTGGAGGGAGAGTGAGGGCTGCTGTGGTATATAAAGAACTTCGGACTAAGGCTCAGAGAATGAGTAACTAATGCAATTTTTGCCCTATCATCCTTGTCCATTAGAGAGAGGAATCATTTTGGGGTACTTGTGAATTGGGTACTGTGCTATACTACTATGATTTTAATAATCATCAATTCTAATAGAGTAGGAGACTTCACATTTTCATAATTCATTGAAATAAAGAACTCTTTTTCTCTGTAGTAAAAAACATATTTATGTGAAGAGTTTCTTCCTGTGCCCTGGAGGACACCATAAAGATGATCAGGTAGTCATTTAATGTTGGCCGGCAGCTAGTTTATCCCGCTTCAGGATGATGCTAACTTTCCCTGCTTAATTGATAGAAAAAGTCAATGGAAAGTTGCATAGAAAACTTCAGTTCTTTTGTGTTCTTCCTTTTTGTGCCAGTGGAACATTTAGTGCTGTGCACAAACCTGAACTGAAAAAGTTCTGATTTGGGGGAGGCTTGGGGTTGGGGTGGAACATGGAAAATGGATTTGTGTTGGTTATTGTTGTTTTTTCCATCAAAAAATTTCCAGAGCTGGGAGGAACTCTCAAAGTCTTTTTTCAAGCTCATAAGGAGTCAGAGTACGTATTAAATGTGCCAAGCTCTGCCACATGCTTCCTTCAATATAAACAGCTCCATTCAGCAAGTTTATTTGGCACCTTTTCACTGCACAATGTGTGTGTTTTAATTTTTGAAGCAAATTTAAGTACAACATTCTGAAAAAGCTGGCTACTACCCTCAATTTTGCATAAAGGAGAAGTTTGGAAATGATTTATTATCTTACCAAATCTAAATGTCAGTGAGCTACAATTTGCCAATAATTTGTATTTTTCTCACTGTTGCCTTCTTTTGTCTTCAAAGGTCATGCACAGATGACCAGAATGGAAAAGTACATTTTTGTGTGTAGCCTTCTCCAGATTTTCTTATTTTTATATACTTTGGCAACCAATGGGGAATGAAATGATTATATTTGAAAAAGAAATTAAAATGTTAAATCAGCAACATAGTACTTTGAATAAAAGCCTCAGATAGGCAGAAAGTGGTAATTGATGAATCATAAATGAAAGATCTGGCATAAATGATGAATTTTGTGACAGACTAAAGATTATTTTAAATGCATCTAATACAATGTTGTATTATACAAAGTCAATGCATAAACCAAATCACTGATCTACAGCCATTAGATCATAACATCTCACTTTATTGTACATTTTTAATTTGTAGAATAATATATAATAGTCCTACATCTTAAAAGCTGAAATACATTCTAAAAGCTTTTCTTATATTGACCTATGGGCCGATACTGCTACAGTTTGGTGCTACACTGCAAGGTTTTGGTGAATAACGAACTACATTTGTTGTAGTGGTCTCAGATCATGATATCACCAAGGTGAAGTCATAGTCACTTTATGTTTGCACAGTGATGAAATTGCCTAGTGAGACAATAAAAGACATTAAAAGGCCCCGTCATTAAAAGACACTGACAATACTTAACACAGAGAATGGTAGACCTTGAAAGGAGTAAGGAACAGAACTAAGGCTGTGGTTTCTGCAGGAAGAACATGTGAAGGCAAAGCGGCTGTTACTGGAATCTTCAAGGTCTTGTGAGGTTTGTCGGTGGTCACATGATTTTCACTAGCCCTTGAAGTGCATCTCACTAGCTTATGCATATCAGTAGAAAAAAGTAATTCTTTTTTCTTTAGTGCATTTTGTTTAGTTTTACCTACTGATACTATTAAACCAAATATTTATATTTTGGTGCTCTAACAGTAATATTGACATTTTGAAGGAATTGTTCTTTACATTGTAGTATATTTCCATCATAATTTATAAACACTAAGTATTGTGTTTGAATTTTCTGAAGGAGATTCTGGGGTTTTTTCCTGCTTTTATGTTCTCATAGTACATGTTGTCTTACATAATGACCCTCATGCTTGTGGGGATTTGAAACATGTGCACGACACACCTTCATTCTTTTCCTCACCCACTCTCTTTTCTCTCCCTCCGTCTCCCTCCGTCTCCTGATCTCCTTCAACAGTAGAACAAAATCTGTCTCACTGCTTCTCATGTCTTATTTTGTTCTTTATGTATATTTTGGTTATTTACATTTTAGTTTTCATATAATACATATGAGAGACCATGCAGTATTTAAGCTTATTTGTCTGATTCATTTTACTTAACATTAGGGTCTGAAGGTGGCATTGTATGTGTATAGTCATATACATTTATTTACAAACATGCATGGCAAAAGACCTAGATAACTTAGGACAATAAATGAATTCCTCAATACGATTTAAATGCATTAAGCTGAAATTTTAAATAAGCATCATCAACAAATAAAATATGTCCATTTTCTTGAAAATATACGTAATCATATTAAAAACTCATACTTTCCCAGGTACAAATTGGATATGAAACTCTAACATGAAATCTATATGCATGAACATTAAAGTTGGATTAGCTTCATGCTGATTTTGAGTTATCAATTCGTTTTAATTGAAAGTGAAGTATTCCACCAGGCCAGGTGAATAATGTTCAGTAGACGCACGCACCTGTGCTTCGTGGCTCAGTTTGTTTACATTCCTGTGGGCTGACTGATTGCCTCCTAGCAAGCGACTCCTCATTCAACACTTACTGAAACAATAACTCACTGTACTTACCGTGTCTTCTTCAGTCTTAATGACAAGATGGATATTCTAATACACTGCAAGTTCTACTATAGTTAAATTGATGAGAAACTCTAATTTTTATAAAGCTGTGAAGACAAAGCCACTTAAGTTCTGTTAAGGTGAACTTAGCAAAATGAGGGCTTTCCAAAGTAACACTTGGCTTTGGTTCTAATATGATTATCTAAATTCAATTATAAACCTTCATTGAATAATGATGGTAGTTGCTGTGATATAAAAGTGAAAAGCACAATAACCTATTCTAGAGTTCTTTGAAGGCTTAAATTACAAACACGTTAAAATCATATCACTATGGCATGATACTTGCTATAGCCTAGCTAATCCATGACATGATGGATGTAGTGCTGTTTTTATTAGTTGTGCCTCATTTACCCCTCACACCCGTCCATCAGAACAGGAGGTCCTGTTACTGCATCTTACAGAAGGAAAGTTAACTGCCAGAGAACATATGCTAGTTTACCTAAATCCTCATAGAACTGAGATTTGCATAAAATAGTTGGATGGTTACTTTGATAAGGAGGTGTAAATTGTGTAGGAAATATATACACTGAAATATCAATCAGCCATAAATAATAAAATCCTATCATTTGTGACCACTCATATGTTATAGGAGATCATGAAGTGAAGTACTAGGCACAGAAAGGCAGGGACCCCGGGATCTTACTGATATGTGGGAATTTAAATAGTTGATCTTCTAGAGAGTGAGAATAGAATGGCAAGTACCACCAGAGAGTATGCGGAGGGTACACGGGAAGAGTGTGGTAAGCAGGCACAAAGTTAGACCGTGGTAAGGCGTTCTGCTGTGCTACTGCACTGGCTCACTATAAAAGGTGGCATGGTACTGTGTATTTCAGGAAGCTAGAAGAAGGAATATTGAATTATTTCACTACACAGAAGTGATGTTTACAGATACACACATACTTACTCTGATGGTGATTGCAGCTCAAAAATGAGTAAGAATGTACTAGTTTAGGGCTGCCCAGCGAAGTGAAAGGAGATGGGGCATTGGGCAGAACAGAGAGGCATTAAAGAGCCTTCTTCAATAAGAGACTGGGTGAGGGTGGAGAGCTGGGAGCCAAGGAATGCGTTCAGCATGAGCGGGCTCAACATACACCTCCTTTCTCACAGTGCGTCTGTACCCTGTCTAAAGAAAGCAAACAGTTTGATATATACAAAATACACATCCCTAGGCTGTACTTCAGACATATTGGGTATGAATCTCTGTGGACATTTGCCAAAATGTGCATTCTGATAGAATGTGTCCATTGATTAATTGTTCTTCATCCAATGGTTCAGAATCCTTTACAAGATTGCAAAGTTCAACATGAGATGTGTCCAGAGATGAGATAATTAAAGGGTAGATCACAGTATTTTTTTTTTTACTTTTCTCTATTTTACATAATCATAAATAGTAGTTCAAGGTACATAATAAACATAAGCATGGATTTAAAACATAGGAGTAAATAGTCCAACAATCAATAATAAAATATTTCGCATAGATTTTTATTCATACTCTAAGGAAATCCATAAGAAATGTCAGTTCTTTTCTGATTTTTTATTTAAATATTGTACTTTTCTTGATCCTGTATTCCATTTATTTACTAGTTGCAAAAATTTTACTTCTATGGGGAACCTTTCAAAAGATATAACTAAGATCAACATTCATTCTTAGTCATTTAATATAATTTTGTATTCTCAGTCCTGGTGGCAAATAAAAATGACCTTAAGTGCCTTTTGTACGAGAAATATAAAAGGTGAGAAATTAATTTCCCTTTATCTGTTAAGTGAAAGCCATTTAACCTGCACTCTGAGGAATATGTGTGTGTGGTACATAGTACAAGCACACTTTCATAAGCAGCTGAAAATGTATAAAGGAAAGAGAAAATGCACACAGTTGCCAAATGTAATAAAGTTAGAACATTACAAGAGCTCCAGAGAGCTGCAGGTGAGGGACAGGCACTCAGGCCATGCACTATTCCTTACTGATGAAGACATATGGAGAGTTTTCATGGAGGACTGCACATTTGAGCTTGGGCGTCGATGACTGATGAGATTTTGAAATTCAGGTTAGGAGAGAAGGGCACTTCCAGATGCTCAGATATGAAAGCTCATTATGACTGAAAGCAAGTAAGTATTGTGAGGGTAACTGAGGTTAAAAAGATTGTTCAGTATGACTGAAAAATGTCTTGAGACAAGTAAGAGTGATAAGAATGAGAAGAGAAAGTTTTTCTGAGTTGGAAAGCCCTGCATTCCTAGAGTCTAAGGAGTATGGAATTCATGTGGTGTCCTAGGTAGAACATTGAAATACTTCATGGAAGAGTAGGCATGAGGAGTCATGTTTGAGAAAGTTCAGTCTTACGTCAGGGGAGAAGAAAGAATGGTGAGGAAGAGACTGAGTTAAGAGACTTCCTAAGGTAGGACAGCCGACAGAAGATAAGATACCTGTGGGCCAGACCTCAAGATGGAAGACTAAACAAATGCATCCACATACCTCCTCAGGGATGAATAGCAGGGATTGACCACCTTGAAGAGTCTTTGACCCGACCCTTACGGGAAAAGCCCCACTCTGCATGCCTGCTTGTTACGTGACTTGCTTTCCCATTTGATCCCAGTCCACTCAGTCTTACCTAAATATTCATCCTTGCAGTCTTATTGGTGGACCATAGTTTTGTCCATTTCCCCTACCTTGGACCCGCCTCACCTCATGGTTTTTCCCTATAAAAGTCCCTGGAAGAGACAGAGTTGAGGTTACCCACTTGGGCCCCCCTTCTGTCCCTCTCTTGGATAGAAGCTTTCTTTCTCTCAATAAATATTGTGCTCTTAAAAAAAAAAAAAAAAAAAAAAAGAAGAAGTTCGTGGTAGCACACGACTGTAATCTCAGCACTTGAGATGCTAAGCCAGGAGGATTGCCGTAAATTTGAATCCAGCTTGGGCTACATAGTGAGTTTGAGGCCAGCCTGAACTACAAACCAAGACCCTGTCATTATATCAACCAGTACAGGTGAGTATTGTGATGGCTTTCGATCAGGTCTGTAGAGCAACATAGGATTGAGTACTTAGAGAATGACAGGATTTGTAAAGAAAGCCCCATTTAGAAATTGATCTTTTCCATGTGTTCTATGGTATTTTTCTTCTAGAAGGAGATTTATATGATTTGCTACTTTCTGTGATATAAATAATCTTTTAATGGCCAAACGGAAGCTACTATGGTGTGTAGCTGAGAACAGATTTGGGGGTGTTAACAGAAAATCTGCTACCAGCTTAGATGTAACGTTCGAGAGCTATGAATTACCTAAGGATAGGCAGGGCAGAAGGGATGAGTTATTTACAAATGAGAACATATTCAGAGGTGAATAACTCACTAAAGATCCAGAGCTAAATGTTTTTATGGTAGTATTTTTTAAAGGGGAGCCAGCTTAGGCATTTAGTAGTAAAACATGGAAGGTTCTGTAGCAGGTTTTGATTTTAATTTTCTGACGGTGAACGCATACCCCCCTGTGCCGAGGATGTCCTCTTCTACACAGGACACTGCAGGGAGGGGCTCGGCGGCAGCTCTATTTTGGCAGTGCTTTGCTTAAGTTTAGATGCTCTGTGCCTGCTGCCTGTCTAGAAGTTTTCATATTCGGGTGCACGTTAGTCTTTCCAGGAAGAGATGTACAAAATGCATTCACGGCAACCCTGGGAAGACAGTTCTACCATTTAGTGCATGAATCTGCTATCGTCTCCATGTTTCTATATATTCAAAATCCACACTGTGAATTTTAATCACCAATACATTTGTATTAGGCAATAGGACCTTTCTGAGGTTGTTGGGTCTTGAAGTTAGAGCCCTAATGAATGGGGATAGTGACGTTAGAAAAGAGACCTCGGCTTAGTTTCTTGTACCGTGGAAGGATACAAGTAGCTGTTACTAGCTATGAGCCAGAAAATGAGACTTCCCCGGACATAAAATCTGTGTATGCCTTGATCTTGGACTCTCTGCCCTCCAGGATTATGAGAAGTGATTCTCTGTTGTTTACAATCTACACGGTGATTACAGTTTGTTGTAGAAGCCCAAGTGGATGGAGATAAGTGGTATATCAGAAATACAGCTCCCAACCTGTTCTGTGTCCAGTGTGCTGAGCTTGTGGTTCCAAAGGAAGAAAGTGGGTGTGAGCCAAAGGAAGAAGTTAGGACAATTTTATTGGAAATAAGGAGAGAAGAATAGCTCCTGGATTTCCAGAAGAGTTCCCAAGCAGAGCGGCCGCTGGAGCCCTTTGTGAGGGTAATTTATACAGGAAATTCTCATGTGGGTACCACATGGGTCAAACTATCATCAGCCTGTAGGATTAGAAGAAAAGGTGCATAGCTAATACTGATGCAGTAGAGAAATGAATTACACACCAAGGGTACCTGGAAAGAACAAAGGCATTTTGGGAAAGGATATGTCCACATGCTCTGGTCACCCACTTGTGCCACTGATACCTATCTGGTCTATATGGACAAGGCAATGCTAATACAGTAATCTCAAGATGCTGCTTCTCCCTTAGGGAGGCATGGCGGCTTGGTCTTTGCATCTTTATCTTGAGGTCTGGCCTTCTTCAGATGTATCTCCAGCCACAATTCTGCTATCTTTATTTTGTGCTGACTTCCTTGAGATCACAGTTCCTCCCTGACTGTATGTTAATTTCTATCCAAATAGAAATTTGGATAGAAATAGCTTCCAGTAATATTATCACCTCAAAATTGCCTTTTCCCATAGTGAACTAAATTAGTTAAAAACTAAAAGAAACAAAAATAAAGCTGGACTGTATGCTTCACAGTTCACGTCAAATAGAAAAGATAACAACTTCAGGAAGTGATTGCGATTCAGCTCTTAGGATGGAAGAGATTTAAATGAACACTGAAATTTTCTGGGTGGCTTGAGGGAATGTGGACAAAGGCAAGGGCAAGAAATGAGATGAACTATGCACGTTCCTTCTTCAGAGTATATAAGACAATGAGACAAGATTTCGACAATGGATGTACATTTGAAGTAAGTGTCACTTATTCTGCTCATTCTCTTTCTTGGCTTTTGTGATAGTTAATTGGCGAGGTTGGTTTCGTTATGTAGCTGTACCACAGAATGTGCTCTCTGAGAGCATTTGAGAAGAATCATTTAGGTGATGCCATTTTGGTTTCCAGCTCAGTGGTGACTGTTTCCGTGACCTCATCCCTCTATGGGTTCATACACTTTTCATATATGCAAGCAGTGTGGAGTCTCTCTTGGTGCTCATATTAGTAGTTTAGGGTGAGTCCTGAAGCCCGTTGATTCATCCCGTTGTCAAGATGACATGGTGCCTGCTCAGGCCACCAGG
The DNA here is from genome assembly GCA_004027595.1 of Dinomys branickii. Classification (NCBI taxonomy): domain Eukaryota; kingdom Metazoa; phylum Chordata; class Mammalia; order Rodentia; family Dinomyidae; genus Dinomys; species Dinomys branickii. The sequence continues at coordinate 22,213 of PVLD010014876.1, read as the reverse complement.
ATTCACGATGCTCAGAGAGAGAGTTCAGAGTGGGAGCCGAATCCCGGTAACTCAGCTCATGCTTCCTGCTTGATGTGGGAGTGAGAAGGGCATGCGGCTGTGTAGCCCGCCTCTGTCTGCAGCTCAGTCTTTCTGTTGTGCTCCAGCTCCCTTTTGTTTTTTGACTGGATCTCTGGGAGTTACTGTGGTCCTGGGGTTGCTTCCATTGCTTTCTGCTGCTCTTAGCTGGTATTTGCTCACACAGTGGTGGGGTGTGCCAGGCGCTTTGCCTGGCCCCCAGGAAGGCCATGAAGACTTGCCTGAGCCTATAGACGTGGTCGTGCTGACAGTATGGCAGTTCACTGTGTAACCTGCCCACCAGACCAAACACTCCACAGGTGTGAGGGATTGACAAAGGGTGCTTCTCCACTTCCTGCCATAGTAATTTGTGTACACTCACGTAATATACAGCATATTTAGAAGCAGCCAAGTCTCTGCCCAAAGTAAGAGCATGAGGGAGTAAATAAACTATGACCTCATCCCTCATGGTATAAAGCTTAGAGAAGAGGCAAGTGTCTTTGTTCCGCTTCACAGTCTTCTAACCAGTAGCCTGCTCCTGCCTAGACCCTCTGGATGTGAAACTCATGCTGTTCAAACTATCATACTTACTACCACTGTCTGCTGTGGTCTTCTTCATATGCTCACACACTATTCTCCTTATCCATTAAAGACTGTGTCTTTATACATTTTCATTATTTCCAGCATTACTCCTGATGTGGTACTTATTTATACAAAAAATATTACCCTTGCCTCACCCTGGCAGCCTGAACTTTTTTTTCCATAATCTTGCTCTCTCTCCCTTCTTGACCAATGTATCCAAAAGCGGTTATATCCTCCACAGAGCTGTACTGCAGTGTCAAGTTGGAAAATGAAATTTACCTGGAATAGACAGAATTTACCATTATTACTTAAAATGTACATCTTCTGCAGCCTTGTATATCCCATTAAATTCTCATTTAATCTGTTTGCTTAGGCAAAAGTTTGTGAATCATTTTTGATTTCTCCATTTTTGTTGCAGTCCTTATCTAAACTATCAGAAAATTCTATCATTTTTACCTTCAAACTATATTCAGTATTCAACCAGTGTTCATGATCCCCAATGCTAAAATTCTTTTCCAAACACACATCATCTCTCAGCAGAACCTTTTAAGAGGTCTTTCTGCTTCTGTACTTGTTTTCCATAGTCTCCTTTTCAGCTTGTTGTTGCTGTGTTTTATTCATTACAAGTAATTTACTACGTCCGGCCCATGAGGAGGGCTGCCACAGGAGTGCAAAAACAAGAAGCAGAGACACCCCTGTCCCTAAAGCTGACTGTCTCGGGAAACATGGCTGATTTTCACTGCCCGCTTGGCCTTCAGAATTTAAAGCTAGACACTTACCAGCTCTCTGTAGAAGACAAGGAGCTTAGCTACATGACAGTTTAAACGCTGTCAATATTATCCTGTCTACCGATACTTGAAAAGCCCAGGAATGGGGAGACACTCTACTTCCGCTTTAATAGTCTATCAGTCAAAATTGCTAGTAAATAAATCTCCATATAGTTGAAGGTCACGTAGCCTGAACAGCCTCCCTAAACTGCAGAAAACCTTCTAGGTTAAACAATCTTGAGATCTGAACCCTAAAGCTGAGATCTGAACCCTAAAGCTCTGACTCAGACTATAGCAATGAAAACCAACTGTACAGCTGTTGAGTGAAACACATGTTCTCTGCATGGGATCCTGTAGGCAAAAGAAAGAGAAATGATCTGCACCAAGCACACTGAGTTCATCTGTCCTAAATTCAGCAGCTGATAAAGTGGTCCTTTGCTTGCTAGGGAGAGAAGCTTGGGTGTGTAACATTGATAGAGCTTTTTCTATGTGGAAGGAGGCATCCAGAAGAGTGTATGTTCTCACCAAACCTCCTAACTTCTGTTTTCTTTGCTTTCCAAGTACAGTATTATGGTGTGCTCTTTAATATGTTAAAAGTGTAGTCACATATGTCAATCTTTGAATTTTTGATTTATTGAAGAAAAGCTCTACCCATTCTATGACAATTGACAAGTAATATTCACATCTATTGTCTGCTAGTGCTTCTTCTATGTTATTTTCATATTTAGTGCTTTAGTCCTTTTTAATTTTTAAATATAATTTAAGGTTCCAGATTTTCTCCTGATACATAACCAATTTGTAGACCAGGGTTTATTACAAAACCAGATATATTTCTCTTTGTCGTTTGAAAGTAAATATGGAAACTTAAATTTGGAACAATAAATTTAGAACTTTCTGCCTTCCTGAGTATTAGTAAAATGTCAGAGGAGTAGCTTTGGACAAAAATTGATAGTATGTGTACAGGTACTCACTAATGTGAGTAGCCTTTAACTAAAACTATAATTTCACAGATGTATTAGAAATAATCACAATCTGTTTCAAGAAAAATATGATAGAATTAATTATATATAGAAAAGAGAAATTCAAAAAATCTGCACAATTATGATTCTGACAAGAAGAAAGGTATATTTATATGATGGAAACTTATGCATTTATCATAATACATTGGTAGCCGCTTGGTTCATGAACTTAACTAATCCCATGATTCTGGGAGGACGACTGTTTGTCACCCAATACCGAGTTCACAAGCGGAAGTAAAATGTTGCCAGATTCTTCTCTTTGGGAACCCAAATTATTCACAAGCAGAAGTGTTTGCAAACCAGGGCATTACTGTATAAGCTGAAAGATAACATTTGACATGAGAAAAATTCTAAGAATATAGTTTAGGAGCCAAATTTCCAAGATAAATAAGTGCATACACAAAAGAAAATGAGGGGAAAAGTACACAGACATCTTTAGTTGCTTCTTTCTCTGTCTCCGTTTATTCTTTGCTTCCAATCTATTTATTTATCCCTTTGTCCAGTTTGTACTTTTTATACCTGCTGGGTCACCCTAATGAATTTAAAATTCTTAGAGGCAGGGAATGTTTGTATTGAAAACACATCTCTGGTTTGTTTCATGTTCCCAGTACTGTCTGTTTTATGTTGTCAATAAAATTAGAACATAATTTGGACTTGTTGGAAGCAGCTGAATACACCAAAATAGTCAGTAACATAAATACACAGAGGAGTAATGGACTTACATGATGGACCAGGTATAAAGAGGCCAACAGCAATTAATTTAAATTCAGCCCCAGAGATTAGGAGTCAAAGACTGGACTTCTCACTCTGGGGAAAATAATTTTTCAAATATTAATTCAGCCTCAAAGTGTCTATATCAGAACTTGGAGAATGATGTAGGAATTTATGGTTCAAAAATAGTGAAGTCTTACAATTCAGATATATGTTTTAAAACCACAATTCACTAACAATGAAGAGAACAGCAAGCAAGATAAAGTTTAAAAACTTAGTCATTGTTGATGGAACTAAGCCACCAACAAAAACACATGAATTTAAAAACCATATCATACAGAACACTGACTTCTGACCTTCTCATTTATGCTACAGTGTGCCTGTCATGAAGTACATTTTCTGGGAGTTTTTTCCACTGAATGAGTTGGTATGACTTTTGTCACTCTGACGACCCAGTAACACTGTTTGAAGGAGAAAGTTCTTTGTTTCTCATGATTTGTATTACTTTATAAGTTTACCACAGGTTCATATAAGATTTCTTTAAGAGTATCTAATTGTTTCTTTATTAACTTCATGCTAAACAATTTTCTATGTAGTATTGTTTCTGAAATGTTTTTACTAAAAGGGAAAAATTCAAATAAGTTACCATCCTGAATCCTTATGTCAAGTTTAGTTTCCATAATAGTTAATCACTTGAGTAGTGTCTGATAAAATGAGTCTCATTCATGTAGCTATTTGAGTCACCCCCACAGAACTGACTCATTCTCGGGTAATGTGATCCAATCCAGTTTCTGAACTTTCCAAACTAAGTACCAGCTCCTGATTTTTCCTGTGAGATTTACTGTGAAGCATAAGCCAGCTTACTTCCTTGGAGTAGTCTCGTAAATTGCTTTATTCTGAAATTTAGTCACAGCTTTGTTTAGTCATAGAACAATGAGGGAAGAGATGAAGAACCAGAATTGCGTCACAAGTTAGAGTGGAGCTAACGATGCGAGAGATGTCCATTGAGATATTGTGTCTCTCCACTCTCTTGAATCATCGAGAAGCAGAAAGTGAATTTACAAAGAAGTTTTACTTTTTTCTGTTATTTAAGAGGGTGAAACAAACAACTTTTGCTTACCCTGTGGAGCTGTACCAAAAGCCTTTTCAGGTAGAAAATCCATGTTAGGAGGTTGGGAGAATATTAACTCTTAAAACATGTGGATCTGTAAACTGATAGGATTTCTACACAGGATAATTAGATAGCATTAGGTTTACAACCAAATGTACATTTTACTCAAGTAATTATAAATTCAAAAATCTGTCTCATAGATAAATATGCCTATATGATAAGATTATTCATGGCAGCTGTGTTCATAGAGTACAAATGAGAATGTAATTTTCCAGTGTTCTTGATCAGTAATAACAGTGCTCATTACTATGGCAGCAATATATTGTAATGCGGGTGTATTTTCTATATTATTTTAGAACTATGATATACATACTTAAGGGTAACATACTTAAGTGACCCTTATTAGACTTAGAGATTCATTATAAAATATATCTTAATGGTATAAAAATTAAAAATTTCATTTATACTCTAATCTATTTATGTGCTCAAATAACTTTAGACCAATCTATCATGCTTTAACCTCAAGAAATTCTTGTAAACAAACTTTAATTCCATAAGACATATCCATTAATTATACTTCTAGGGGAGGTATAATTAATGGATCTGTACTAAGAAATTATGGCATTTAGTTAATATTAATAGTGTGAACTCACTCTACCAAGGACCTTAAGAATACCCAAAGAAATAGATCATTTTATAAGGCTGGAGATTTCTTACAACTTTTCTATATTGAAGATGAGAGCATGCAAAGCAATTTAACACCACATTTTCAGAAAGATCTTCAGAAAGGATAAAAGATTCCCTGGTGATGGAAGTTATACATCCCATTAAAATGATTTGTCAAAATTTATTTTTATGAAAGTAATGAGCTCTAATAAAAGTGTAGAACCTGAGAGTATAATGACTATCATGCATTATAACCCTAAATCCTTTGTAGCTTGTTTATACTGATAATGAGTTATTTAAATAAACTCAACTGCAGGATAGTTTTAGATTTACAGAGAAGTTGCAGAGTTACTATGGACAATTCATTTATACACCTTGCTGACTCTCTCCCATTGTTATCAGACCTCAGCACAGTGCATTGCTTAAGAAACCAATACTGGCACATCATCGATAACTAAGCTGGACCATTTACTCAGATTCCACCTGTTCACTCATGTGCTTTTTGTCCTTCCAAAGATCCCATCCAAGATACAACCTTATAACTGGATATCATGTCTTCCTAGTGATATGGTCTGTGAACATGTCTGACTTTCCTTTGTCTTGATGACCTTGACAGTATTGAGGAACACTGAGTATTTTGCCAGAATATCACTAAACTTGAATTGGACATTTTTCTCGTGATTAGAGTGGCATTTCTAGTTTTGGAAAAGATATAGCTGCAAAGTATCTCTTTCATCACATTATCCAGGGTACATGCTGTCTGCATGATGCTAATCTAAAAAGTAACTTAGGAAGCGTATCAATGTATATATTGACAGATAATTACATCAGTATTCGTTTTTTGAAAGAAAGGGCATATTAACTAAAATATGAATTTTGGCTAAGACTTACATGCAAAAGACTTTCTATAATTTTATCTAAAAGGACAAACACACTGGAATGACATCTAAATTGCAGATCACTGAAAAGCAAATAGGCAAACAATAAGATAAAATGAAGATGCTTTCATTTCATTTTTGTTATGTTTTTCTAAAGTTGATAATTAAGTGCAGTTTATCAGATGTCATGTGAGATTTATTTGTTTTTAAAGCCTTCCCCTCAAGATATTCCAAGAGCAATAGTTAAAGTGTCACACATAGGATGGATTTGAAAGTTAAAGCCAGAGCAAAGTTTTCTCTAAGAATGATATCGAGGGCCTTTAGATAGACCCTCTGGAGAGTATCTCTGACTTCCGATCAACAACTACGACCCCTTTCAGCCTGAAGAAGCCAGAGCGGTCATCGCCCATTACTCCCTCACGGCAGTTCGGGTTACTTCTTCAGAGGGGGGAATGTTATAGACAGCTGAAATAGACAGAAATACTATAGGCAGTCAGACAGGGCTGGGCCCTCGAAGAAGCCAACATAAAAGATAAGATACCTGTGGGCCAGACCTCAAGACAAAAGACTAAACAAATACATCCACATACCTCCCCAGGGATGAACAGCAGGGACTGACCACCTTGAAGAGTCTTTGATCCGACCCTTACGGGAAAAGCCCCTGACCTAACCCTTGCGGGAAAAGCCCCGCTCTGCATGCCCGCTTGTTACGTGACTCGCTTTCCCATTTGATCCCAGTCCACTCAGTCTTACCTGGACAATTATACCTGTAATCTTATTGGCGGACCATAGTTTTGTCCATTTCCCCTACCTTGGACCCGCCTCACCTCATGGTTTTTCCCTCTAAAAGTCCCTGACAAAGACAGAGTCGGGCGCAACCCACTCGGGTTAACCCCCCTTCTGTCCCTCTCTTGGATAGAAGCTTTCTTTCTCTCAATAAATATTCTGCTCTTAAAAAAAAAAAAAAAGAATAATATTCATAGGATAAAGATCACAGGAGGCACAGCTTGGGAGTCTACTTTCTGGAATCCTTCAAATTTTGCACATTTATTTCTGGGAAGTCCTAGGAGATGTTAACTTTTATTTATTTATTTATTTATTTTTGGCGGTACTGGGGATCGAACTTAGGACGCTGCGCTTGCTAGGCAGGTGCTTATTCCACTGAGCTATATCCCCAGCCCAAGATGTTAGCTTTTAAAAAAGTTTGCTATGAATCTTGATTCCTCTTGTTAGAATTCAAAACCTTTTCCATGCAAAAATATGAGCCAGACTTTATCATTTTTGCAGCTGAAACTCACTGCTATCTGAATATGCTGTTTAAAGAACATGATGCTTTAATAAATTGTGTATCGCTTCAATGCTATAGGTAAATGTCTGATAGTTCAGCTATGTCCAAACTGTTTTCTGTCAGTTGCCTAAATTTTTATGAGAAGTTTCACACTGAGAAAAATAGTTCAAGGGTCTTGTTTTCCATTACATTTTATATTTCAGCAAAAAGTTACCCACATTTTTTTTATGTTAGAATAATGCAGTAAATTAGAAGAAAGTCTTTATTTCTGTGTTGTGTCATATAAACATATTGTGAGAGACAGCAATTCATATAATTTCCTGGTTTTGATGAAATAATTGGCTAGAATCTCTGGTTGTAGTTAGAAATGAAGGAGAATAAGCAACTCAACTAAATTATGTGGTGCTTGTTTTCCAGCTTCCATTAGTAGGTTACAAACTTTATTCACTTTTACCTACAGTCTTCTTATAGAGGTTCTAACTGAATATGCAGACGTATCACGATTTCTAAAATAAATCTGGCCCACTATGTGAAAATTATAGCGAATATTTTATGTCTTGTGAATATAGTCCTTGTTTTCTAGACCAGAAAATCAAAAGTGATCTCATCTTAATGGAAAGTTAAAACTGGACTGTTTAGTCAAATGAATTAAAAATTTGAATATAAGGAAACTGTAGGGCTTTGGATCTGTTGTGGCATCTGCTTGACATCTACATTTGAATATGTTCCTTTTTTGGAATTGAAGTCAGCCCAATTCATCTACTTGTTACCTTATCTTAAACAAAGTTAAATCATCCTTTTAATTTAATTTTTACTGCAGTTTACCTCCTATATTTCTGTGTATGTAGATTTACAAACAAGGCTCAAATCTGTAGACACACATTATTCTTTAGTGATTTATTCATGTACAGTAAAGGAACTCTGAGAAAATGATTTAGAATATAACAAAGCTTTATCTCTTGTTACCTATTTTAGTAAATCTTGCTTGTTTTTAGTAAAACACATTAAAAATGAACTTCTAATTCATATGTCTTATTTGAGAAGTTTTAATTGATTATATTTTTAAAGGATTAGGACAGCGTTAGCAATATTCCGGTCTTACTATAATATTTATGTAAATTTTTAAAAAATTTTAGCAAGATTTTAAATGTTTGTTATAGGTATAGAAATTTTAAAAACTGAATATTTCTTCAGTTTTTAATTGTTTATTAATGGCAAGAATTCTTTACATAATGAAAAAAACAAGGTGCAATAATTTAATTCTCTGTAGAAAGAAAACAATATTTGATACATTTGAAAATCAATTCGAAAGATCATGAGACAGCAACATAATGAATCATTATAAGTACAGTTCAATTTCCAGAGAAAAGGTAAAACTAAAAATTAACAAAGATAATATTAAATATCACCCTAATACAGAAAACAGTGAATGTATTTAATGCAATGCCCTTGAAATGTGAATAGACATGACAGTCTAATTTCCCAAACACTTATTTCTATATAAGGAATGATTTGTTGTATAATCATGATATGATTTATATTCTGAAGTAGACATAATTGAAGTGACTGAGAAAGGGCCCGCTTTGATGGAACTGTGCTTTCTTTTCAGAGTTCAGACACGAGCCCAGCGAGCAGCACCATGTCGCTTCCGGTTAGTCCGCTCGCTGAAGAACCAGTGCCTTTCAAGGTAAGAGTAAACAGAAGGGCATTCCTTTGTAATACTTTTAGGTTAACAAAGAATTTAAACTGGAGAATCATGCATGGAGAGCGACGTGAGCTGCTTTCCTTTTTAAGGATCTGATGTCACATGTTCCAGTAGATTTCTTTTTTGACCCTTGTCACACTATTGCTAACTAACGGTAAAGGTTTGGGATACTTGATGAAATAATTGTCTTACATGTGAGATGCAGACATTGTAGTGTAGTGCTTTGGTTTCCCATCTTTTCTTTCTATTAATGCAGCCATAGTTTTAGAATGAATCATACGGCCTTCATCAGTAGTTATAATTTCATTATAAACACCAGGTCACCAGTGACGTATTAATTGCAAAATAAAAGTCAACATCAATCATTGAAATATCAACTCTTTCTCCCACATTTAATATCTTTAAGTAAATATGCAAATAAGTACTTAATTAGTATAACTCGTCCCATTTATCAATGTGAGAGGTTATTTGCATTATAAACATAGCGTCTCATTTTGCCATTTAAGATTAGATTAGATATTTCATTTTAAGGCAAAGTTTGAACATCAGCTATTTATGTTTGTACCAAGAATGCTGGCTATCATTAGGGTTATTATAAATAAAGGTAATCCTTAGTTAAAAAAAAAAAAAAAACTTAGAAAGTTAGGACAATGCATATATGTGCAGTAGTTTCTGTAAAATTTTGCTTAAAAACAGAGGATGCATCTTTAGGTATGTCATGACTTTCATGTTGTTGTAGTTTGTCACGTTGTTGTGTTTAACTCCTTTTCCATAGAAATGCTGAAAGCCACTGTGCTTTATGTGGCTTGTAACTAATGTTGAGTGCTAGGAAAACTCTTGTATTGAGTGTTTGTGTATCACTGAAATGAAAATTATGGAAGGCTGTCAATCCCATTAAGAATCTTTACTTTTCTAGTGGTGGATGCTTTATTTGATTAATATTAGACCAATAATTGTTAAAATCTTCTAAATATCAAAGAATAGTTGTATAATAGGATTCTGATGACATTATTTACTGAGAAGTATTTCATTATTTTGTAACAAATCTAATACTAATCAAATGAAGTTTACTACTATCTGATTGTCTTGGTTACTTTTTTCTCATTGCTGAGACAAAATACCCAACACCCAAAAGGAAGAAAGAAAAGGTTTATTTAGCTTACAGTCTGTGGAGGTTTCAGTCCATATATGGTTGGCTCAGAGGCAGAGTGGCACATGGCAGAGGGCAAACTTCATGGCAGCAGAGCACAGCAAAAACAACCAGAGCAAAAAGGAGGAATGGCTGCAAGCAGCCTCCTTTTCTGCCCTACATTGTAAATAGCCTACCCCCACCCGGGGGCATGTACCTCTCACATAACCTCCATGCCCTCCACTTCCACAGGCTCAGGATATATACAAAGTAAGCACCCTGGCTTCCTGCTGAACCACTCCGCCAAATCTTTAGACTCCCCAAGTTGACACAATGTATCAACCATAACGTTGATATTTGCATTATATTGTATAAAGCAAAATTTACAGAAGAAGCATCTCTATCAAGAACTTAATAAAATCCTCAAAGCATCACAAGGAACCACATTCTCTTCTTAATGCACCCCTGATGCATACAACCCTTAAAAGCAAATGTATTTTTATTTTATTTTATTTTATTTTTTTGCGGTACTGGGGATCGAACTCAGGACCCTGCGCTTGCTAGGCAGGCGCTTATTCCACTGAGCTATATCCCCAGCCCGCAAATGTATTTTTAAACAAAGATTAAAGAGTCAAATATGTTCCAAAATCCGTTGACAGGAAAGTAAAAGAAATATAATTCTAGTTAGATTCTTTAACTGGTACTAAGAAACCAATATTATTTTTTGAGTTAATGTGTGTAAATGGTTTTTAGGAGCAGTGAAAAGTTTCAAATGCTTATAATATATAATATTGGCTTTCAATAGCCAATATACCTATAATTTACCTTAGAATACTTGTTTGGTGAAAAGAATATGGTTTATATTTTTCAAAAATTATTATAATCTATAAAATTATCTCAGTAATACTTAAAAGTATTTGAAATTCAATTTAGAATTTTTTTTTTTTTTTCCGGGACCAGGGATCGAACTCAGGGCCCTAGTGCTCAGCGGCAAGCACTTAGCCCACTGAGCTGTACCTCCAGCCCTAATTTAGAATTCTAAAGTGAAGCTCAAGTATTTTCTTTTATTTTTAGTTTATAAGTTGTTATTCTGTAAATAAGTAATAGATATTCATGTATTTTTTATTATCACAAAATATAAGGAAAATATCTGGAGAAGTACCTTAGTAGGTACAGTGCATTATAATTGAAAAATACTGTTAAAGTATTGAACACATAGAGAACAGTTGTATTCTGATATCCATATTGGGGGAAAATAACCTAATATTTATTATAATTTATTATAACATAATAAATTTCTACTGGCCTAAAACTTCATTTAAAATTATAGCATTTCACTAACATGGTAAGTATAAAAATATGTGTAAAACTTTTTCTTATTCCCTGTAAATTTAACTTCCTAAGGTATGGTGATTGCATAGCTCAACTCTACCGTGACCCCCCCTACTACTGGACCAGGAAAGCCTACGGAATATAAGCATTGTTGACTAGTTGAGAAACTTGATTTTAAGTTACTCAGATAAAAATCTTGCTTCCATTTCCTTGGTCATTTTGGACAAACTCATAGAACACTTGAAGAGTAATATCTGATTTTGACCTCAGCTCCTATTAAGATCAATGCTTTTCTTTACACAGTATCTTTATTTTATTTTTTCAAATAAAAGAAGACAATTCATTTGAAGATGGGGAAGGAGGAAGGAGGTGACAATCAGCTATCGGGGCGAGTGGGGCAGAGGTGAAAGTAAATTGTTCCTGCACAGCATCTTCAGAATCAGATTCAGATTAAAGTCATTTTTACCAGTCAGTTTGAAATAGGGAGAAACGCGATCTTTTTTAAAAAACCTAGAAATTCCTCTCACACTAGTATCGATACTTTTATGCCTGACTTGAATGTTAGATGAAAAGTTGGTTATTGTAAGGAATGTTCCAAAATAAGATCTATTAAATTAAACATGGAGAAAACCTGGGTGACATCCTGGGAGAGGTTTTAAATTGGGAAGTAGGTCAAGCTTAGAGATACAAGCATTGAAGATGACAATTAAACCTTATTTAGGAACAGAAGCCTTTTTTTCTTCGTATGTCTGTGTTTTCCAACTTTATTAGCATTGGAGTCTATTCCTCATAGTAAGTGAAATCTAATCTGCTCTGAAAGATATTCTAAACCTCACAAACTAACTTAGTTTCCATTGTCTTCACACAACAGTTTGACACCTGCTAAGTTTCTTGTCTACTATTTAAATCACATTTCTGTATATATATAACTCAATTCAATCTCGAATCATCATTCTAGAATGGAACTGAGTCACCAGAGAAGAGTAGAGTGTCTCCATCTGGACAGGGCACATACGCTCTAGTTCACCTCAGGCATCCCTGTTTCCTGTTGCATGTATGCTGTATACAGGAAGCCATGAAAGCGTTTGAGTGTGTCCTCCGTACAAGATGATGCATAATTCACAACCCTTTCCATAGGCTACAGACAAGCAAGTCCCACATTTTCCAGTCATTCTGTGGGTCCTGAGAAATTTCTAGGATCCCAAATTTTAGTAATTTTACAAACATAGATTTAGAAGCAAAAGGGGTAAATGTATAATATGTTTTGTGATGAGGTTCAGAATTATATCAACCACATACACTTATGTGCTGATATGCCATGACCTCATTATGGATGCGCCAAGGGACTGCTGGTTTTACTTGGATGGGAATGATGTGATACCATATAACTACAGTACAATCACAAATGTTCAAGATCATTAATTTAAGTGGAACACTGCTTTGAGAAAACAAAATGAATTGGTTAACCATTAGATTTTTATTGTTTCCTGTTAAATAATATTGAACAGAGTTGCGCATGGTTTTTGTTTCAGTTCTATCTTTTTCAGATTTTGTACTGGTTATATAGCTGAATGGGTTCCATTGTGGCGATTTGTACAAGTGTATAGCATACTTTAACATTTCTCTCATTATCCCATTGTCTCGCTTTCCCCTTCAGCTTCACATTTTTTTTGAGGTGATTCAATGTGCACAATATATTTTGATCCTGTTCCTCCCCACATTGGCTACCCTTAAATCCCCCCCGCCCCGTCCCTCCCTTTTGTCTGATAATAGCCTCCTTTCTCCTTTCTTGTCATATTTTAGATTCCACATATTAGGAGCAATATGCAATATTTGTCTTTCTGAGTCTGGCCTCTTTCACTCAGTGTTATGATCTCCAGATCCACGTATTTTTCTGCAAATGACAAAGTTTTCTTTGTATGGCTGGAAAAAAATATATATCTATATCATACTTTTCTAACCATTCATCTGGTATTGGTTGGTTCCAGATCTTAGGCTGGTTCCAAGTCTTGGTTATTGTAAATTGAACTCTTATAAACAGGGATATGCAGGTATCACTCTGCTATGCTAACTTTGATTCCTTTGGATATATTCTGGGGGGGTGCTATCGCTAGATCAAATCGTAGTTCTAGTTCCAGGTTTTTAAGGATCCTCAATACTGGTTTCCATAGTGACTTCACTATCTTATATTTCCTCTAACATTGTACAGAGGTTCTTTACCCTCACATCCTCACCAGGATTTATTATATTAGTATTTTTAATAATAACCATTTTCACTGGGTTAAAATGAAATATCAGGGTAGTTTTGATTTGGAATTCTCTAATGGTTAGAGATGTTGAACAATTTTTTCGTATAATTATTCAACAAATTGTACTTATTATTTTGAGAAATTTCCAATTCTTTTGTCATTTTATTGGCTGGGCCATTTTATTGTCTGTCATACATTAATTTTTAAAACTTATTTATAGCCCGTGTACTGACCATCTCAGAATAGCAGCGAGCAGGGATTTTCTTTTGCTCCGTATGTCATTTTATCACTCCTGATTGTTTCATTTGCTGTGCAGAAACTTTTCAATCTTATGACTCTTGCTATTATTTTTTCCTATACTAGTGGAGTCCTGAATTAAAAATATAATGGAAATACCAGAATCTCCGGGTGATATCAAAAGCCATTCTGGAAGGGAAATTTAAAGCTAGGAGTGCCGGTATCAAAAAAAGCAGAGCAATCTCAAATAAATGGACTAATGATTCACCACAGGGTCTGCAAAAATGAAGAGTAATCTAAAAACCAAACCCAGCAGAAGAAAGCAAATAATGAAGACAAGAACTGTAATTAATAAGGCAGAAACTGAAAGAATAATACACAGGAGTGATAAAGCAAAGAGTACCTTCACTGAAAAGATAAACAAGATACATAAACCCTTAGCCAAGTGAACCAACGAAAAGATAGAGAATACTCAGATCAATACAATTAGAAATGAAAAGGGAAATGTTGTGGGAGATACCACTGAAATTCAGAAGATTACGGGAAGCTAATTTCAAAATTGATAGTCTAATAAATTGGAGACTCTAGAAGAAAAGAATACATTTTTAGATAGAAAACCTACCAAAACTGATCCAAGAGGATATAAAGCACATAACAGATCACTGGTAAGCAGTAAGATTGAAACAATGATAAAAAAGTCTCCTAACAAAGAAATCCCATGAACACAGGCTGAATTTCAATAGACTTTAAGGAAGAACACTACACACTGAAAATTACTCCATGAAATAAAAGGGAAGGTATGCTTCCAAATTCAATCCACAAGGCCTTCATCACCCTGGATCTATTACCAGACAAAGCCAAGCAGGAAAATGGTACTATAGGCCAATATGTATGATCAGCATACATATAAAACTCCTTAATGAGATACTTGCAAACTGCATTCAACAAAGTATTGAAAAGATCATACACATGATCAAATTGGCTTCATTCTAGGGATGCAAGGATGGTTCAACATGTGTAAACCAGTAAACATAATACAATAAATAAATAAAATCAAGGATAAAAATCACGATTTTCTTAATTGTCACAGATAAAATTTTGTCACCTTTGACCAAATTTGACATCCATTCTTGATAAAAGCACTAAAAATGATATTGAAGGATCATCCCCAAATATAGTAAAGGCCATATACAACAAATCCACAGCTACCATCATTCGGAATGGGACATATGTAAGATTTCCAAGTAAAAATGAGTGACTAAGCAATGATGACCACTTGCGCAGCTATTCAATATAATGCTAGAAATCTTAGCCAGATCAATTAGGTAAGGAAGAGCAATAATGAAGATACATATGAAAAAGGAAGAAGTGAAATTATGCTTGTTTGCATATGATTCCACAGTTGAAAGACTTTAGAGATTTCGTGAAAAGACTTTTCAAATCGATGAACAGATTTAATGAAGAGGCAGCATATAAGACTAATATTAAAAAACCAATAGCTTTTCTATACACTAACAATAGAGTATGTGAGAAGAAATCAGGAAAACTAGGCCACTTACAGTAGTGTCAAAACAAAGACAATTTTTTTTTTTTTGGCGGTACTGGGGATCAAACTCAGGACCCTGCGCTTGCCAGGCAGGCGCTTATTCCACTGAGCTATATCCCCAGCCCCTAAAGACAACTGTTGACCAATCTAACCAAGAGGTGAAAGAACTCTACAATGAAAATTTCAGAACCCTTAAGAGAGAAACTGAATAAGAAATAAAAGATGGAAAGACTTTCCATGTTCATGAATAGCTGGAATTAATATTCTGGAAATGACCATAAAAGTGATCTACAAATTTAATGCAGACATCATCAAAATACCAATGGGATTCATCACAGAACTAGGAAAACCATCCTGAAATTGATATATGAAGACAAAATACCCATCAATACCCAAAGAATTACCAAGCCACCAGAGCAAGAGTAGAAGCATCATACTACCTGATCTCAAATTATATTAAAAAGCCACAGTGACAAAAACAGCATAGCGCTAGCACAAAATTAGATATGTAGACCGATGGAATACAAGCAAGGACTCAGAAACACTTCTACAGCTAATGCAGGCAGACTCTGGATGCGGAGCCACAAGGATACCTTTGATATGAGACATCCTCTCTAAGAAGTAGTACTGGCAAGCTTGGATATCTTTACATAGAAAATTGAAACTACAGCCCTATTTCTCAACCTGTAAAAAAATAAATTCACATTAGATCAAAGATACACATATCAGATCACCAATTTTGAAGCAACTTAAAGGAAACCCAAGAGAAACAATTGAGGCACAGACAATAATGTTTTTATATGTTCTTTCTACCTTTCCGTTATTCTCCCTGATATTTTGGAACCAGCTCATTGCTTCCCATATGATCTGCCTCTTTCTACCTAATAAAATGTGCCACCAGCAATACCATACAGCCACCAAATAATACTGTACCTTAGTAGGAAGATTCTTTTAATGCTTTGTATGTAGACAAAATTATTAGCAAACTCAAATCCTAGAACCAATACTTTTGAAATTAAAGTTGCCTCACTATTTCCGGTGTCTCTGTAATAGGATGATGGGTTGTGTATTTTCTCAATCTGGCTCATCATGTTTTCCAAATTTATTTGCTTCTATAAAGCACACTTAGTCTCTTTTCATTCAAGAAAGATCTTTTCTTATTTAAATATATTAGAACATCCTATTATTCCTCTATACTCTCTTACCTTTGTTCTTCAATAATTAAATAAGAAAGAAATTAAGCTATGTTTTTCCTTAGACTCTGCTCCAAAAGTGCCCAAAGGTACTGGAGAATACCCTCCATAGTAATCTTCAATTGGTAAGAATTAGTTGCCTTTCTCAGCCCATTGTCTGCTCTTCCCCTGTGAGGTTTGGTTCCTGGTCTGGTATCTGCATACCTAGCATGTGCAGGGGGCGAACCTCTCTAGCGCATCCACCTTCCTAGAAACCGATACAGAGGGTGTCTTCCTCTTTCCCAGTTTTTCTGTCCCTGTGAAGGTCCAGATGTCCTGACTCCGTTTTCTCACCCCTGCACTAACCTTTGAGTCAAGTTGCGATGGTGAACCTTCGGAGCTTTCAGCCATGCGAATAGCCACTGCAGCACACATGCCATAGGTTCAGCACCAGTGACCCAGAGAAACTTTCTCTCTCACATTTTTCTTAGAGATCATCCCTTTCTCCATACTTTATCCACACACAGCCAGGATACTTGGGGGGGGCGGGCGGGGGGGGCAGGTGGACCTCTTCAGTGTGCTTCTGTGAAATAGAATTTTGTTTGGAGAATCTTCTAATCTGACAGAATCCTAAATTCACTTCTTAAGTAAGAGGCAGAGGAAGAAATAGAGAAAATTCTGAGATATTTGGAGAGAAATGATGCATATCTCCTAAAGCCTAAAACAGGACTTAGTAACACGAACTAAATCATATTGTTTTCTTCCAATTATCTAATATACATATTGTGTAGAAAAAATATTTTAGAAAATGTGAAACTATCATTAACTCTTTAGGCAGTCTTGTTTTAAGCACACAAAAGACATTTGTATGGTTCCCATAGTACTGACAAGTATCTATTTTGGGAACAAAATTTGTTTTTAATAAAACAGCAAAGAAATTTGGGAACTTTAGGGGCAATGCAGTCTGGTCGAAACCCTACTTCTTGTCTAATCCCTGGTGCACCTATTTTTTTCTCTAGCTATAAGAACAATGCAACCACATCATCAGGTTGTGAAGAGTAAAATTAAACAAAATGATAAGTGGAAAATACATAGAATAACATACAATAAACTAGATCTCCATACTTAAGTCAAAAACATTCTATATTATAAATAATGTGAAGCAGAAATCTTCCCCCTCAACCCTTTGGACCTTGTTTTCAAATAGCGCTAGAAAAATGTATTTAAACATGAAGCTTTTATTTACTTTGATGAATATCGCTCATTAATATTGATTTTCACAAATCATGCAATTAATCTCATACTACTTTTTAGTTAAATTCATAAATCAGATTCTACATATGATAAAGTAATAATGGAAGTGTTTATTAATTATGTAAGAGAAAGTAAATATAATGAATTTGTCTCCAGGGAAAATGGATAAATATAACAAAACTTTGCTTGCAAAAAGAAAGCATAATGTCTTCTGTAACAATATCCTTTTATCAGGAGTGTGTCATGGAATATTTTTCTTTACAGCTTCAAACTTCTATAGTAAGATAACAGTAGCTTCCCAAATGTATAATGTACAGCCAAGAAACATTGTTCAATTCATCTGAAGTATTAAGGCGAGCCCATTATAAATAAAGGGCTTGATATTTTACTCTTTCATGTAATATCATTGTAATGATTAGTTTTAATATGTTTTCACTAACAGCATCATAATTGAAAATAGTAACTTTGGCAACTATAGGAGAGGGACCAATTGTGGTCTGACCTTCAGAACATCCTCTGTTGTAATCCTGCACAGATTTATGTGTTTGAGAGAGAGATTATTGTCACTTTTCATTTCTTGGATTTAATAGTTTCTCTTAGTATTGGAAATCATTTTGTCAGCGTCCTGGGAAGAGCCCCCTGTAGTACTTTTCATATTTCTGGTCACTTTTTGACTTGACCCTCTTTTTCATGTATTGATTTTGAATGAATCAATCTGTCGAATTCCTCCAATGTGCTTGATAATATTCTAAGATATTGAAGCTTCGCTATAAACAGCGTAGAGTGAGTCCTTGTTATCCTAAAGTTTAGTTTCTAGCAAGAAGAAATCCATAACAAGTACACATAGCATTTCAGGTATGGGTGATAAATGCTATGGTAAAAAATAAAGCTGGATTTGGAGGAAAGAAAGTGACACCGGAATGTGTGGCAGTTTCTAAAAAGATAATGTAAGAAAACTCCCTCAGATTAGAGGTTACTTTAAGAGACTGCAGAAAGCCACTCATGTTTCTCGGGCAAGAGACTTGAGAACAAGTGTAAGCACTATGCAGCGAGAGGACGCGTGGCCATTTTAGGCGAGGGTGGTGCTGTAGCTCAAGCTGCGTGATGAAGGGACAAGTAACAGGTGCTCAGATTATTTAGATGACTTATCAGGAGAGACCTAGTAGACTATGATACGGACTCCAGTGTTGGGGACACGCTGGGGTGTTTGGGAGAAGAAGAATGATGTAGCTAGACTTTATTTTAAAATACAATTATTTTAGCTTCTGTCTGGATATAGTCAATAAGGGATCGTTATTGAAGGAAGAAGTTACATCTCCTACCCTGTGCTTGAGACAGTAGTGACTCAGACTGGAGGGGTAGAAGCTGAGGAGGTAAAAAGTGCTTCAACGTTGAGTATATTTTGAATGTGAGGCCAGGGGAAATTATTAACTGATTGTACTTTTAACAGTCTGAGAAAACAAAAGTCAAAGACGAATCTTGATACTGATACTTTCTGTATTCTCCTAGTTTTACTACCTCATAAGCTATTTTTCTGGTATTGTGTGTAAATATATTGAAATAGAGGTTAATGATATTTTCTTTGTAAGATTTGCATGACTACTAGTGAAATGGCAGATTATATTGGTTTTAGTACAGTGTATATTCAATGATACCGTTAATATTAATTTCTAGTTATCTGCTTTCTCAAATAAATGAAAAGTACAGAGGTAAAACTCTACCTAACATATCTGAGATAGTATTGATATATCAAATCTCATGGCAGAAAAATATGATTCATTAGTATTTAATAGAAGAAATTAGCAGATAAAACCACAATTTTGCAAGGCAATTGTAAATATCCAACTGTACTACTCTTATGTGTGTTATGTGCTTATATTATTGTCTTAGTAAATTTACTTTTGCTGTCACAGAATAGCAAATCTTGCCATAGCGGACCCCACAGTGATGATCTTACTGCATTCGTGAAGTAAATTCTTAACACTCCGCTATCCTGCCATATTGGGAACTAAATTTTAGCGTGAACATTAGAAGGGATAGCCAGACCATAGTCATTGTGAAAATAGTTTTACTATAACTAAAAATTTAAATATGCACGAATGTTTCTCTAATAAGAATACATTCTAAGTAGGATCTCTTTTCTATAATATGTGTGTTTTAAGCAATTGTTTTTGTTTAGTTAAAAATAAAAGAATGCTTCAATTACTTATTTCTGCATAATCAAATGTTTCAAATCTTAAAGGGCTAAAATGGCTATTTCTTCCAATTTATGAATCTACCTGTTGACTATGCTCATTTTGGCAGAATTTTAGGAGGTTTTAAAGTAAGTACAGTCAAATAGAGAATGAGAATTGCATCATTTGTAGGCTTAAGTGAGGTAGAGGTCTGTCAGTCTGTCTGTCTATCTCTTTCTCTCTCTTTCCCTCCCCCTCCTTCCCTCCTTCCCCCTTCTCTCCTGCTCAGACCAAGCTGACCTTTGCAAACCGGCCTTCCTAAAGATGGTGCTCCATGACGAATGCCACAGACTGGGTGACGTAAACAGTAGAACTCTTTTTTTTCAGATTTCTAGAAGCCAGAAAACAAGACCTAGGCAATGTTGGTTTCTTCTTCGACCTCTCTATTTGGCTTCCTTGTGTGCCCAGGTGGACTTTCCTCTGTGTGCACGCATCCCTAGATTTCTTGCTTTTCTAATAAAGACACTAGCTCTGTTGGGTTAAGATCTCACCCTAAAGCCAGGCATAGTGGTGCGTGCCTGTAATCCCAGTACTCAGGAGGCTGAGCCAGGAGGATCTTTGTGAGTTACAGACCAGCCTGGGCTACAAAGTGAGCTCAAGGCCAGCCAAGGCCAGCCTGAACTGCATAGCAAGACCCTGTCTCAAAAGGACAAAAAAAAAAAAAAAAAAAAAAGAAGATCTCGCCATAATTTAACTCAATCACTTCTTTAATGCTGCAGAGTGCAGAGTGTAAATGTGGTTGTACCGTGAGGTCTGGGCGCTAAGACTTACAACGTTGTCCTAAGGAAAGGGGAAAATGCCTTGCAACTTTTGTTGCAAATGATGATGAATTTGTCATAATCACTAATCTCTGATATTGATATGTGATATTCTTCTCTTAAGTCAATTTTCAATGCTGTTACATTCTTAGGTATGAGAAATTTTGAGAGGAATGCATATAGAAAGAGGTGAGATTTTATTGCTATTTATTTAGTCCATTTATATATTTCAATGTAATTTTAATTTACATTGATTTTGGAAATTTCATTTAAATGTCACCAAATCTGTATTCACTTTGGCTCCTACAAGTCTTACTGAGATCTTCAAAGAATATGTCATTGAAATTGGATTATAAGCATGAAGAGTAAAGTTTAAATTGACTAGCACCTACAAAGCAGGGTTTTCATGGTGTGATGATGAAGGACACGTCTTGCTGGGTTCTGTCAAGATACACTGAGTGTGAACATTATACTTCGTACTTGGTTTTTTCAGATGTCGTTACAGTTATGTGATGATTGTTTATATAAGAAAGAGAATTCTATGTCCTAATAAGAAAAATAAAATGCTGATAAAAATTAAAGACAAAATCAATGTTAGTTAGTGTTAAAAGAATTTCAGTGTCTCTCAGACATACTAGACCTCAAGGAAAAAAATTAGTGGGAATGACAAGCAAGCGCTTTCCTTACCAACGGGCATCTCAGCTGCCGTCCAGGTCTTCGCACATGCTGTCCAGACGCTTTCAGGGAGGTGTGCGTGAGATAAAGACCTGTCAGCGCTGATGCGTGCTAAGATGTTACGCCTCCTCCCCGCTCATCTCCAGCTCACACATTCGGTGTCCTTCTTACAGAAAGAAAGAAAATGGTCGAGTTTCTTCCTCTATCTCCAGGTTCATTCCATTTATTTCTCCTACCTGTTTTTGAGTTCTCTAAGTGATACAGATGGAAACATTTTATTGTGAAAGGCATATTTTAGCCATTTTTCAAACACTGAGCTTTTATTTCATCTACATATTCAATCAAAGAGAGCATTTTTAAAATTTCATGGACATCATTTACCAAGTACCAATTAAAAGATGATATTGGAAAATTGGATACAAAGATCTACTTTCTATATCATTAACCTGAATAGAAACCCAAAAACCAGACACCTAGGTCTAGATTTCTCCCCATAATAGGTGAAAGTGGAGACTATGTAAGATAAGCTTAGTAGTATGGTAGATTTCGTGAAGTGAATATGGGAAGGTATTTCTGTACTCATTTGTGTGTGAAGGACATGATTTGAACTACTTCTAGAAAATGCAAAAGCCGGAGATTATAGGTCTGAGATCCGGGGAAGATGGCGACCGGGTGAGCAGCAAGGGAGCGAACCTCCTTAATAAACACCACCAGCTCGAGACAGACTTGGTGAGCGTGAATGCCGGAACCTCGGCTGGGAAGTTTAAACTGGGCGTATTTCTCTGAGATGCCGGGGGAGATGTGGTAGGGCGGACCAGGCTGCCGGGGCGAGACGTGGGAAAG
>PVLD010014875.1:0-50748 GCA_004027595.1 Dinomys branickii | reverse complement strand
CTACTATCTTATCTATAATTTGGTATTTCCTTTAATGTTTTTGTGTTAACTAATGTGAAGATAACTATGTAATACAACATCCAGTTCTAATTCCCTACTATATTCTGTATAACTTTGTATTTTCTGTATTGTTTATGGCTTTTCTGGTTCATATGTCTCCATTCTTTTGTCTTTAAAATAAAATTAAAAAAAAATAGTTAAGATAGCAGAAAGTAGACAGTAGCATGAATAGTAAGATAAACATGTTTGAAGTGTGAGGGGAGTGTTTCCAGGGGGATTCATGGCAATGTCTTTTATTGTAATAAAATAAAAAAAAAACAAAAAACAAACAAACAAAAAAACATGGGTGCTCACAAATTGCTATGGCAGGAGGTAGAGAAGCACCCATCCTCAAAGACAATAATTCGCAAGCCCTCACAGCCATTGGGTGTCTGATCGAGTAGGCGAGGTTACACAGCGGACCGCCAGGCTCTGCCTCCATACAGTGCATCCATGTCCAGAGGCTCAGGTGAGTCTTCAGGGCTGCTGTCACGGACAACTGAGCCCCACCCCAGGGAGCCACTCCCAGTGGATGTCTGGGTTCTGTCCTGATGCTGCACTGCCGAAGGCCCAGTCCAGGTCTTCAGGGTTCTCATGCATCCTGGAGGGAGGCTCCTCCCCCATCAGGCTTCTGAGCTCCCCACCAAAGCCCCTAACGTCTCCTCATAGGCCACCAGTGTTTCCCTGCAGGCTGCCCATGACTCCTTGGAGACTATCCCCACCCAGCTAGGGAAGCGGGTCTGCACCTTAGTTCCATGACTTCGCCTCCTCCCACCTCTCGATCTCCAGTGTTGCCATTCCCTGCCTCTTGTGGCTGGGGACTGGGTGCACTTATGATGGTGAGCACAAGTGCTATGAGGTCTCCCCCACCTGTGCTCACTGTGATAGTCCAGGGTGTGTCCAAAGATTAGTTATTAGTTTAAGGAGAGAATTGGAGGATTTTCTTGGGTCTGCTGTGTAGAGCATGTTGTTGTCTCTGGCTCCAGGACTGCTGGTTTTCATATAGTTTGATGCTATGGGTTTGTACAAGGTTTATATATGCAAGCAGTGTGAGGTCCCTCTTGGTTCTCATATTAGTAGTTTGGGGTGAGTCCTGAAGCCCATGGACTCAGCCTGTTGTTGTCAGGAACACATGGTGAATGCTTGGGCCACCGAGACCCATGGTGCTCAGAGAGGGAGTTCAGGGTGGGAGCTGAAGCCTGGCAACTCAGCTTATGCTTCCTGCTTGGTGTTGGAGTGAGAAGGACGTGGGACCATGTGGCCCACCTCCGTCTGCAGCTCTCTCTTACTGTTGTACTCCAGCTCCCATTTGTTTTTTGGCTGGATCCTTGGGAATTACTGTGGCCCTGGGGTCACTGCCATTGCTCTCTGCTACTCTCTGCTGGTATTTGCTCACACAGTGGAGAGGTATGGGGCCTATCCTCAGGGCAGGCATAGAGCTTGATGTGGTGGGGTGCTCACTGGTTGCCTTGACTCTGCCCTGCCTCAGGGCACTGATTAGAAAGGTTTCTGCAGTGGGGATTTTGCTTCAGTGGCCATTGTATCCGCCCATTCTCACACTGGATTTGGCCACACCTTCCGACCGCCACTGCTTCCTTTCTGGGCTGCACTTTCTCCTCTCCAATTATGGCCCAGCTCTCAGGACTCTGTTCTCCCCTGGCTGAGTCGGGAGGTTTCTGAGAGCAGAGGCTTCTGAGGCTGAAGCTGTGAGTGTCTGAATGAGGGAGAGGGCTGAGGGTGTGTATGGAGCGGTAGCTCCTTCCTTTTCCACCTCCTCTTCCTCTAAGTGCGCCATGGCGGCCCTCCAAGATTTTTCTCCAGGAGAGGTCTTGTTTGCTCTTTCTGAAAGCTTCAATTCCCATTTCAGATCTTTCCTGGGTCCAGGACACCAGGGCACCCATTTTTCTCCTTATCTTTCTCATGTTGCTACATTTCAGTATCTGGGTGGGGATCCTCTGGGAGGATCTTTCTCTGCTGCTTACCTGGTCGCCATCTTACCAGAAGTCTCCTGTTCCCTTCTTAATGCGTACATATTTCTGGAATTGAAGAGTGAAGAATAGCAAAGTCATATAAAAGTACCATAATGTACAGTGAGTCTGTTTTTATAAGCTTTTGATTGTAGTCTAGCTGTAGCTTCTCCATCTACTAGTTCTATCACCCTGGAAAATTTCTTAACCTAAGCTTCAGTTTCTTCGTATTTCAAATGTTGACAATAACAGTATTCACCTCACTGATTTACTGTGAAAATAAATGAGTTAATTCATACCAATAGTGTAGTATGGTATAAATGTACATCCACATAGCTAGAAATGTCTCAAGCTTATCCTTCTTTATGGCAGAGTAGTACTTCACTATATAAAAGAAACCTCACATCTTCTTTATCTATTCATCAGTTGATAGGCATTTGGGCTTTTTCCAAGATGTAGCTATGACAAACTCTGCTGCTATAAACATGAGTGCACATATATTGCTATGGTATGATGCTTTTAATTTTTTCAGGAAGATACCAAGACTGGAGCCAAGGGTAGAATAGAATCTCTAGTTTCAGTTTTTTGAAGAATGTCTACACTGATTTCCATAGTGGCTGACCCAGACTACACCCCACCAACAGTGGAGAAGTGTTCCATTTTCCACAAAGGCCTGCCAGCATTTGCTATTGGTTGATTTCTTAATAATAGCCATTCACTCTGGAGTGAGATGGAATCTCAGTGTTATTTTAATTTGTATACCTCAAATGATGAGGAATGTCAAACTTTTTTTTTCATAGACTCATTTGCTGTTTCTATTTCTTTATCTGAGAAGTGTGCATTCATTCCAGATTCCTAATTTTGGATTAGGCCTTTAAAATTGGGGAGTCAGAGTTTTTTGAGTTCTTTATGTTTTAGATGTTAGTCCTTTGTATAAGGAAGAGGTGACAAACATTTTTTTCTCACGCTGTGAGTTGTCTCTTCACTCTGTTGGTGGTTTCTTTTGGCGTGCAAAAGCTTTTTTAATAAGATGTGATCTCAATTGTTTCTTTGTGATATTTCCTGCGCTGTCAGGGTTTTGTTCATAAAGTCTTTGTCTACACCAACTTCTTTAAGGATTTTACCTATTCTATTTTCCAGAAGATTTAGTGTTTCTGTTTAAATATTATTTTTGATCCATTTCAATTTTAGTTTAGTGCATGGTGAAAGATATGGGTCTAGTTTTAAACTTCACTATGTGAAGAGCCAGCTTCCCCAGCACCATTTATTAAAGAAGCTATCTTTCTTCCAGTGAAGGTGTTTGGCTCTTTTATTAAAGATAAGATGGCTGAATATGTTTGGAGCTGTTTCTGCATCTTCTAATCTGTCCCACCAATCCTCAGGTCTGCTTTTGTGTCAGTACTGTGCTGTTTTATGACAGTAGCTTTGTCATACTTTCTGGTTAGGGATTCTGATGCTACCTGCCTTGCCTTTGTTGTCCAGAATTTTCTATTCTATGTCTCTTCTGGTCCCAAGTGGATTTTAGGATGTTTTTCTCAAATTCTGTGAGATATGCTATTGGTATTTTGAATGAAGTTGCATTAAATCTGTATAACAATTTTGGAAATGATGCCATTTTACTATATTGGTTCTTCTCACTCAAGAACAGAGGATAACTTTCCATTTTCTGATATCCATTCCTATCCTTCTTCAGAGTACTGTAGTTTCCAATGTAAAGGTCTCCTTCATTAGGTTGATTCCTAAATATTTAAGTTGTTGGATGCTATTGTTAAAGGTATTGTTTCTCTGATTTATCTCCCAGTAAGCTTTTATTTGTGTACAGGAATAGTATTGATTTTTGAGTGTCGAATTTGTATCCAGCTACATTACTAAATTTGCTTATTAATTAATTATTAATAATTCTAGAAGTCTTTTGGTGGCATTTGGGAATGTTCTACATAGAGTATCATGTCGCCAGCAAATAATGACAATTTAACTTCTTTCTTTCCCAACCTTATTCCTTTTCCTTCCGTCTTGGTTACTTTTCTCTCATTGCTGAGACAAAATACCCAACACTCAAAATGAAGGAAGAAAAGGCTTATTTAGCTTACAGTTTGTGGAGGTTTCAGTCCATACTTGGCTGGCTCAGAGGCAGAGTGGCTCATGGCAAAGGGCAAATGTTCATGGCAGCAGAGCACAGCAAAAACAACCAGAACAAAAGGGAGGAATGGCTGAAAGCAGCCTCCTTCCTTGCCTTACACTGTAAACAGACTACTCCCACCCAGGGGGTGTGTAGCTCTCACACAATGTCCATGCCCTCCTCTTCCACAGGCTCAGAATGTATACAAAGTAAGCACTCTGGCTTCATGCTGAATCACTCAGCCAAACCTCTAGACTCCCCAAGTTGACACAATGTATCAACCATAATATTCCACCCCTTGTCAACGTGGCAACCACACACATTTCCTTAAACCAGTTTTCAGATACAAAGATATGCTTATATTAGAACCATAACTTTTTGCCCCCATACAAATGAAAATTAAACACTTCCAACATTTAAAAGCACAAAATAAACATTACCATTCCAAAAGGTACAAACGGGGATACAGAGCATTGGGAACAAAGCAAGTCCAAAATCCAGCAGGGCTAACATTGTGTCTTGTAATTCCAGATGCAGCGTCTGAAGCAACTTGGGGTACACTGTGAGCTCTAAAGGGTTTGCATGAGTCCACCCCTATGGCACTTCTGGTGGTTACAGCCTCCATGGCTTCTCTCTTAGGCTCGCTTTGTTCCCTCTTTGCAGCTTTACTTAGATGATCCACGGTTCTGTCTTTTCTAAACTTCTGAGGTCTGCAGGGCACCTTTTGCTTCACACTCACAGCCTCACATATTGCCCTCTCCGGGGCACACTGCCTGGCCTCCCAGGCCTTCTGAAATCTGGGTGGAAGCCTCTTTAACCTCAGAACTCTTGCATTTTCCTTGCACCTAAAGCCAGGGCCACGTGGATGATGCCAAGGTCTGCTGCCACCTGGAGCGGTAGCCAAACTATCCTCTCTCTTAGCCACAGGGGTCAGGTGCCTGGATTGCTGGCCACACTGAATCCAATGCTGAGGAACAAATTCTCTATGCCACCTCCATTCTGGAACCTGGTGTGGCCACCACCGCCATTCTGGAACATGGCACTCTTTGGCTTCCTTCTCAAGGCAAGGTCTCTCACTCTTGCGGTTTTGAGGCTGCAAAGGGTGGAGACTTGCTGCTTCTTGTGATACCCTTGCACCATCGTTTCCATTCTCTTGTTCTTTCTCAGCAATGGAGATCTCCTCAGCCTTATCTTTGCAGTCCAGAACTTTGCTGGAGCTTCTTTTCTGGCCAAGCTCACAACACTTTAAATCATCCTGCTGGGGTCTTTGCTCTTGTTTCTCAATATAAATCTGGCTAAAAGCGCCCAACAATAGCCATGCCACTGCCCCAACATTCGACTGCTTTGAAATTTCTTTTGCCAGATTAATCAGTTCGCTGCCACCCTTAATTTCAGTCTTAGGCAAAATCTCTGGACAGGAGCAAAATGCAGACAAACTTTCTGCCAAGCTATAACATACATCATCTGGAGTCCAACAGCCAATGAAGTCCTTCTCAAAAGAAATCTCCTGAACCTGGTCTTTACTGGCAGGATTTCTATCAGCCTTCTGGTCTTCTGAGCTCTGACCAGAATCTCCCAGACAGAACAGCTGAAGGTGTTCTAGTGCGTCTCTTTCAGGCGACATCTCTGAACCTTTCCAAATTCTTCCCACAAGCCATTTCCAAAGGCTCTTGAACCACATGGTCAGGTATAGTAACAGCAATGACCCCACTCTGCTGGTACCAAATTCTGTCTTGGTTACTTTTCTCTTGTTGCTGAGACAAAATACCCAACACTCAAAATGAAGGAAGGAAAGGCTTATTTAGCTTACAGTTTGTGGAGGTTTCAGTCCATACTTGGCTGGCTCAGAGGCAGAGTGGCTCATGGCAAAGGACAAATGTTCATGGCAGCAGAGCACAGCAAAAACAACCAGAACAAAAGGGAGGAATGGCTGAAAGCAGTCTCCTTCCTTCCCTTACATTGTAAACAGACTACTCCCACCCAGGGGGCGTGTAGTAGCTCTCACACAGCATCCATGCCCTCCTCTTCCACAGGCTCAGGATGTGTACAGAGTAAGCACCCTGGCTTCCCGCTGAATCACTCAGCCAAACCTCTAGACTCCCCAAGTTGACACAATGTATCAACCATAACACCTTCCTTTGTGTAATTGTTCTGGTTGTTTCCAGAGCTATATTGAATAAGAGTATTGACAGTGGACATCCTTGTCTTGTTCCTGACTTTATAGTGAAAGCTTTTAGTGTTTCTCCATTTAGTAGAATGTTGTCTGTTTGTCACAGATGGCTTTTTTTTTAAAGATAAAAGAATATAAACTCAAATAACACAAAAACAATAAGGAAATACACAAATTATAGGGAAAATAGTAGGGGATTGACAATGAATGCTGTTTTACATAATATCACCTTCATATTCATTACTCAGTTTATCTCAAAAACAATGAACGAAATACATAATTATACAGAAGATAGTAGGGGATTAACAATGGCTGTTGTATTACATAATGTTAGTTTTGCATTTCTTACTCAGTTATAAATCATTATAATGCCTAAATGATAAAGTAAACATAATTATAGCACAGATATTGGGGAATTAAAAATGGATGCTGTGTTACAAAATGATGTCTTCACTGTTGTTACTCAGTTATACAAATGATGGCATGTTTGATTAATCATACAGTTTTTTCCACCCTCATCTCCATTGTTCTCCCACCCAATCAATCCTCTTCCCTTTGACAGTAAATGTGCTTTTTGGTTTATTTACTCCCTCAGGCTCTCACATTGGGAAGGCACATGGCTGCTTCAAATTATGCTGTAACAAATATGGGTGCACTCAAATTACTATGGCATTAGGTGGAAAAGCACCCATCCTTAAAGATGGTACATATGCAGGGAACCAAAAACACTATAGTCATACCTGACTGATAAGCCCTCAAGGCCCTCTAGGGTCCAGTCTAGTCTGAGGGTTCACCCTGCGGACTGTTGGGCCCCACCTCAATGAGGTGCTCCTGGGGACCCGGACCGGTTCACGGGGTCACCCCCACAGACCTCCAGGTTCTGTCCGAACGAGGCGCTCCTGTGGACCTGGTCAAGTTCTCAGGGTCGCCCCTGAGCACTGCTGGGCTCCACCCCAGTGATGCGCTCCCAGGGACCCAATCCAGTCCACGGGCTTGCCTCTGCAGGTTGCTGGGTTCCACACCAGTGAGGCACTCCTGGGGCCCAGTTGAGTCCTTGGGGTTGTCCCTGAGGACTGCGGGACTCTGCCCCAGCGAGGTGCTCCCAGGGGCCTGGTCAAGTTCTTCGGGTAGCCCCGGAGGACCAATGGGCTCTGCCTTAGCGAGGTGCTCCCAGGGACCTGAACCAGTCTGTGGGGTTGACCCCGCAGACCACTGTGTTCTGCCCCAATGAGGCACTCCTGGGGGCCCAGTCAAGTCCTCAGGGTCACCCCTGAGGACCACCGGGCTCCACCCCACCCCTATGAGGCACTCCTGTGGGTGCAGTTGAGTCCATGGGGTTGCCCTTGGTCACGTCCAAGCTCCGACCCAACGAGGCCCAGTCTAATTGATCTCTAGTGCTGCCGCTCCCCATCTCTTACAGCTGGGCATTGCACTCACTTTCGATGCTGGGCAAAAGTGACATGAGGTGTCCCCCACCTGTGCTCACTGAGGTAGTCCCGGGTGTGCGCTAAGTTTATTTACTAGTTATAGGAGAGAATTGGAGGATTTTCTCGGGTCTTCTCTGTAGAGTATGTTGTTGTCTCTTGGACTCCAGGACTGCTGCTTTTCATGTAATTTGTCTCTATGGGTTCATACAAGGTTCATATATGCAAGCAGTATGGAGTCCCTCTTAGTGCTCATATTAGTAGTTTAGGGTGAGTCCTGAAGCCCATGGACACATCCTGTTTCTGTCGGGAACACATGTTGAGCGTGCAGGTCACCAAGACTTGAGTACTCACAGGAGTTCAGGGTGGGAGTTGAAGCCCAGTGACTTAGCTCGTGCTTCCTGCTTGGTGTTGGAGTGAGAAGGGCGTGGTGCCATGTGATCCAATTCCACCTGCAGCTCTCTCTTACTGGGAACTCCAGTTCCCATTTGTTCTTTGGCTGGATCCCTGGGAATTGCTGTGGCCCTGGGGTCGCTGCTGCTGCTTTCTACTGCTCTCTGCTGGTAGCTGCTCACACAGTGGAGGGGCAGGAGGCCACAGCCTTGGGGCAGGCATAGAGCTGGGTGTGGTGGGCTGTGTACTGGTTGGTTTGACTCCACCTTGCCTTAGGGCATTGATTAGAAAGGTTACTGCAGAGTGGGCATGCTGCTTTAATGGGAGTTACAACTTTTCATCGGCACACTAGGTTTGACAACACCTCCCGTCCACTGCTACCTCTTTTCCTGGCTGTGCCTTCTCTACTCTGGGTTCAGCCCAGCTCTTGGAACTGCACTCTTTCTTGGCCAAGTCAGGAGGCTCCCACGAGCACGGGCCTCAGAAGCTGAAGCTGTGAGTGCCGGAACGAGGGATGGGCCGAGGGTGTGTATGGAGGGGTGGCTCCCTCCTTCTCCGCCTTCTCTTCCTCTAACTGCGCCGTGGCGGCCCTCCGAGTTTTTCCTCCAGGAGAGCTCTTGTTTGCTCTTTCCGAGGGCTTCAGTCCTCATTTTGGATCCTTCCTGGGTCCCAGGGGCCCACTTTTCTCCCTCTTGTGTCTCTCATGTTGCTATATTCCAGTGTCTGGGTGGCGATCCTCTGGGAGGATCTTTCTCTGCTGCTTACCTGGTCACCATCTTCTCAGAAGTCTCTCCAGATGGCTTTTATAAGATTGAGATAAAGACCTTCTATTCCAATTTTCTATAGGGTTTTTATCATGAATGGATGTTGTATTGTCAAATGCTTTTTCTGCATCTGTTGAGATGATCATATGGTTTTTGTCCTTGGCTCTGTTAGTATGGTGTATTATATGTATTGATTTATGAATGTTTAACCATCCTTACATCCCTGGGATAAATCCTATTTGGTCATAGTGTATAATCCTCTTGATAATTTGATGCATTCTATTTGACAGTATCTTATTGAGGATTTCTGAGTCTATGTTGATTAGGGAGACTGGCCTGTAGTTTCCTTTTTTTGGTTGGAGCTTTCTCTCGTTTTGGTATCGTGGCAATACTTGTTTCCAGATATGAATTTTGGAGTACTGCTTTCCTTTCAATTTCATTAAAGAGTTTGAGAAGTAGCAGCATTAGGTCTTCTCTAAATTTCTTGTAGAATTCAGCAATGAATCTGGGACCTGGGCCTGGGCTTTTCTTTGTTGGTTGATTTTTAATTACATCTTCAATTTCAATGACTGATATTGGCCTATTCAGAATTTTTATATGTTCTTGATTCAGCCTTGGTAATTCATACATATCTAGGAATCTGTCCATTTCTTCTGTGTTTTCCATCTCACTAGAATATAGGTTCTTAATATAGGTATAGATAATGTTCTAAATTTCTGAAGGATGTGCTGCGATTTCACCCTTTTCAAATTACATGGATTTGAGTCTTTTCTTTCCTTTTTCAGTGAGGATGGCTGAAGATTTGTCAGTTTTATTTAATCTTTCAAAGAACCAGCTCTTCAAGTCAGAGTCTCTGTACTGTTTCCTTAGTCTCAATTGTATTAATTTCCATTCTGATCACTATAATTTCCTCCCTTGTATGAGCTTTGTGCTTCACATGCTCTTTTTTCTAGAAGCTTGACATTGAACATTAAGTTGTTTATTTGAGCTCACTCTGTCTTTCTGAAATGGGCATTCACTGCTATAAATTTTCCCTGTAGTACGGATTTCATTGTGTCCTATAAGTTCTGGTATGTTGTACTGGTATTGTCAATTAATTGTAGAAACTGTCTAATTTCTCCTTTAATTTCATCTGTGACCCATTGGTTGTTCAGGAGGATGTTATTTAATTTCCATGTCTTTATGAAGTTCTTGTGGTTCTTTGCCATTGATTTCCAATTTCACTGCATCATGGTCGGATAATATAGATGAGATAATTTCAAGTTCTCTGAATTTACTTAAGTATATTCTACATGCAAGTATGTAGTCTATTTTGGAGAATATCCTATGTGCAGCTGTGAAAAATGTGTATTCTGATGTTGTCAGGGGAAACATTCTGTAGATATCCACTAAGTCCATATGTCTAAAAGTTTGGTTCAGTTCTGATATTTCAAGGTTGATTTTTTTGTATAGTTGATCTGTTTGTGACAGTGGGATTTTGAAGTCCCCCATTACAATGTTATTAGTGCTTGTTTGACTTTTCATTTTCATTAATATTTATTTTACATAGTTAGATGTGCTGTAGTTGGTGCATATGTATTTGTGATTGTTACCTCTTCCTTTTGGATTGTACCCTTTATAAAGATGTAGTGTCCTTCCTTGTCTTTCTTAAATCCGTCTTGGCTTGATATTCACTTTGTCTGCCAATAGAATAGCTACCCCTGCTTTTTTCTGAGTTCCTGTCACATAAAGTGTTGTTTTCCATTCTTTGACTTTCAGTCCATAAATTTCTTTTTGAGTCAAATGTGTTTCTTTTTTCTTCTTTTTATAGTGTAACAATTTTTTGTTTTAAAGAGAAAAAACAATAACAAGATAACAAGAACAAAAACAACAAACAACACAAAAACAATAAAAATGGAACCGGATTTCAAAACAAGATGATAAGAATTAACAATGGTTGTTATATTACATATTGTTATCTTCAATAAAGTTGCTCAAATTACTAGATGTAAGAATACAAGATTTATCAAACAGTTAAAGAGAGTAAAAGATAATAAAATACGTTAGAAATGATACAGAGCTTCACTAAACAAGATGGTAGGAATTCAATAATGGTTGTTATATTGCATACGGTTGTCTTCAAATTAGTTGGTTAGATTACCAGATGTGAGCATACATAATTGATCAAGAAAAAAAATGTAGCACTAACTGTTCCTTTTAATAAACCAATAGACATCAGTACAATTATTCCAGCAATCCTTTTATATACTTCTTTCTTGTAAATGTGTTTCTTGTATGCAGAATATTGTTGGAGTTTGCTTCTTGATCCATTCTGCTAGTTTGTTTCTTTTGATTGGTGAATTGATGGTTGTAACTGATATGTATTGATTTATCCTTGTCTTGTTATTTTCCTGTTGTTGGTCTCCTTTTTCCCTCTGTTTAATTGCTTGCTTTTCCTAGTGGACTCATTCTGTTGCAGTTCATAAAGTTGTAGTCCTTGTTAGCTCTTTCTAGAATGTTTTTCAGAATATTTTGGAGTGCTGGTTTGGTTGTCATGTGTTCTCTGTCATGGAAATATCTTACTTCTCCATCACTGTTGAAATATAGTTTTGCAGGATACATCAATCTGGATTGCAGGTTGTATTCTTTTAGGGCTTGAAATATTTCACTCCAAGCTCTTCTTGACTTCAGGGTTTGTGTTGAGCAATCTGTTGTGATTCTGATGGGCTTTCCTTTATAGATGATTTGTTTCTTTTCTCTAACGGTCTTTTTAATATTTTATTTTTATGTTGAATTTCTGGAATTTTGACCATTATATGCCTTTCCACTGGAGAGGCAAGCAGTTAAACAGAGGGGAAAAGAGGTAACTAATAAGAAGAAAATAACCTGACAAGGAGAAGTCAGCACATATCAGATATACTATCAATGTTAATGGTCTCAATTCACCAATCAAAAGAAACAGACTGGCAGAATGTATCAAGTAGATTTTTTTGGATGATGGCTAATTGGAATTCTCTATGCTTTGTTTACTCCTTGCTTGGGAAGTTTTGGCCATTAGTTTTGTGAACAGGTTTTTGTGTCATTTGTACTATCTCCTGCTATTTCTTTGACTAATAAAACTAATGTTGTTCTTTGCATCTTCTAGCAGCTGTTAGGGTGTTTTTTTTTTTTTTTAAGAAACTGTCTATTCATGATTGCTAACCACAAACCTGTCTTCTTTATCTGATATTCTGTCCTCACTTTGGCATATACTTCCAGTGGAACTTTTAACCTCCTGGATATCTATTTGAATCTATTTCTTGGATTCCACTGCTTTTCTACGTTGGAAATTCATGGTTTCCATCATTTTCCTAAACTTCTCTTTTTTTCTGTGTCTGCTCTAGAGTCACTAGCCATATTTTTCATTGTTGTCACCATCTCTGTAGTTATCAGAGAAATTATTTTTCATTTGATATTTCTAGAGCCTCATTCATCTGTTACTTCTGCTGCTACCACTTCAGAGAGTTCAGGCAGGTGGCTTTCAAACTGTTCTACCTCATTGCCCCCTGGGTTTGCCTTTAGTGAGCTAGAAATCTGGGGTTGCGTTTTTTATTTATTTATTTATTTTGGTTTTTTGGAGACAGGGTCTCACTATGTGCTTCAGGCTGTACTTACACTCATTATGTAATCTAGGCTGGCCTTGAACTAGTGCCAATATGTCATCCTCAATCTTCCAAGTGCTGGGATTACATGCATATTCCACGACTCCTGGCTTGGGGTTGTATCCTATGCATCTTCTCATTTTCTTTTCTTTTTTAGCTTAATTCTTGGGTTGATGCTTGTAAATTTCTTATGGTGAATACCTTTATTGCTAGTCTTTAGAACCCTTAGTGAATGACTTTCTCAGAGATGTCTTACTGGCTTTTGATGTCTTTAGCTGACTTTTGCATTTTGAGTCTGTTGCAAGATTTCACCTCTTGAATATATTGGGGATGAGAAGTTGCTACATATTTGGCCTCACCCCTTGTTCTTTGACATTAGCTTATAATATTTTTTTATGACACTTAGGCAATCTCAGTCTTGGCATACCAGAAGGAATAACTGTTTAGAACAATTATGTAATCTTGGCAAAAGTAGTATAATCAGCAGTAACAACTGCATCAAACACAGCCTAGAAAATGGCAAACTGTGGTAATTATTAATTTACTACCTTTAACCATGTGCACTAGATTTGTGATTATATAACAAAATCTAAAACAAACCAAAAAAATTGTATATAGTATACGTGTCCTCACTATGGTGATTTTACCCTCAGGGGAGAAAATTGAAAAGGAGTTAGGTAGGAAAATATATCAAGAAATAGACAAGGAGAATGAGATTAGAGAAAAGCTGGAGGACAAAGGGTGATTATGCAAATGGGGGAAAGAGAGAAAGAAGAAATAAAGAGAACAGAATGGAAAACAACGACACAAGCTAGAAACAATGTCCCCACTGATACAAAAACAAGAACAATCAAGAAAAAAAGAAAAAAAAACAGAAAAGAAAATGAGAAAAAAATGTCGAATTCGAGGTGTATCTCAGCTGTCACTGGTAGAGTAAGTAGGCATTCAGAGTCCAGATCCATGTTGATTAATCCTAGCAAGACAGCCATAGCTTTATGGTGGGGTAGTGGATGATACCACAGCCTACACCTCTAGTTCCACTGAAGTTCAGATTGGTTTCTGGCTGCGAGGCTGGAGCTCGATTTGTTCATCCTGTAACACTGTTTCTTGCTGTCTTGAACTGATCTCCCTGCTAGTTTGAACCCCACTCCTTGACCTCCTGCTGACTTGAACTGTTCAGCCTCACCTTGATACTGCTAGATAGAGCCAGCCCACAGCTGGTCTGAGTTCTGAGTTCAGTTGTCCCTTCTCCAAGATGGCTTCTGGCCCATTGCCCTCTCCCACTTCTGAACCTGAATAACTCACCAGCCACTGCCAGTTAGCTGTGTCCACCCTCTGTTGCACCAGTGCATTTCTCTGTGGAGGCCTCTGGGGTCATCAGTAGTCACTGGGTGTCTGCATGTTTGAGCCACTCCTCTCATGCAGTGAGTGAGGGCGCAGGGAGAAAGTGCTCCTTGACACCTCCCTCTTTGTGAAAGCCTCTGTATACATTCTTCCCTGGGGCTTCAGTTCTCACGTCAGATCCTTGCTGCATCCTGGGGACCCATTTACTCCCTTCTTTTTTTCCTCGCATTGCTATATTCCAGTGTTTTCACACTAAATCTCAGACAAGATGTTTTTGCTGCTCACCACTCTGCCATCTTCCCAGAGGTCCTCAGACTGACTCAGACTTGTTCACAGCAATAGTCAATAGTAGAAAACTGGAAAAATGTTAAAAATTCCTCAATGTGGGGAATTACTCAGACTGCTTCAAAACTCAGGGCCATCTATGGCCACTTAAGGATGTGACCCTGTCCATAGTGGGATACAGTTATGTAACCATGACTTAGCACAGGTAAACACGCATGTGCACTGTGTAAGAATATGAGATAACCTGTATAAGAATTACACAATAAAGACACAGGCAGCTCTCTGCTGTGTTCCATACTGCCTGCTGTTGTT
Organism: Dinomys branickii; assembly: GCA_004027595.1. NCBI lineage: Eukaryota > Metazoa > Chordata > Mammalia > Rodentia > Dinomyidae > Dinomys > Dinomys branickii. Next base: position 36,311 of record PVLD010014875.1, on the reverse strand, counting down.
GCTCATGTTTTGTACACATGTGTTCTTGGGGTCTCATCCATGAAAAGCTCCCCTGGATCCTCGAAGTAGGCCAACACTCAAGAAAAGAAAGAATATACTCTGGAAATGTATTCCCAGACAAATTACCCCTCTAGTTTAAATAGGCATCTTGAATGTTAAAAAATTCCAGGAAATTAATTTACATGTCTTTATAACATGTGGAAAGTGTCAACAAAGATTGAGAAATTATGACAAAAGAAGTGGTAATAAGGTGCTAGTATGATTAAATGTGAAAGTAACATGGAAATAGTATGGGAGTTACAGGTAGGATGAAATCTACTTTATGAGCTCTGAAAAATAGAAGTAATAGAACAAAGAAAATTAGAAAGGAGGGGAAAAATGGGAGGTTGACTGTAAAAGTTATTTAAAACTTATAAATGAAATAAATATAGATAATAGAAAATATATTTAAAAATTTAAAGATAAATACTAAGAAAAATCTTAATTTATCAAAATTAGTCTTGGAATAAGGAGGAAGGTGGAGATGAAGTGAGAATATACTAATTTATTTTATCACTGTTGACAGGATGGAGTCAATAGGTACTGTCCAATGAAAAGAGGATTAAAGATATTGGGGCCCAGATATACTTACAAATGTAACAATAAAGTGTGTCCAAAAATGTTTATTGTGACATAATTTGTAAAAGAAAAAAATTTTACATAAACTGTACAGTACTTATGTGGAATGATCTCCAAGATGTGTCAGTAGATGACAGACCAAGGCACAGATCATTGGAAGCAGAGTGGAAAAGAAAACCAACATATAGACCTATATTCTTGTATATGTGTAAAATATCTCTTGAAGGACTGTAAATCTTTGGTTAACTTGATTTTCTCTCATGATAGGAACTGTGTCCCTGGGTGTCGTGTGGGATAAAAGCATTTTATTGTATATGTCATAATTTTAAGCTTTATGTATGTAAGCATCACTTTAAAAACAACATTTTTCTTTAAAAATTCTAAGTCATTTATGTATATGATGACTAACTCAGTATGTTGTAGAGATGTTTGTACAGCTATGTTTATTGTAGCACTACTCAAAATAGTCAAGAAGTTGAATCAACCTAAGTGGCCAGTGATGGATGAATGGACAAAGAAAATATGATATTGCCTTAGGTACTTTCCTCATCACTGGGATAAATACCCAACATCTGCACTTAAAGGAAGAGAGGTTTGTTTTGACTCACATTTTAAGCAGTCTCAGTCTTTGTGTGGTTGGCTTGCAGCAAGGCAAGAAGTCATGGTAGAAGGCTGGGAGGAGCTGTTTAGGTCATATCAACCAGGAAACAGAGAAAGAAGTGAGAAACCAGGAAGGGAGATGAACCCCTCCTGGTCACAACCCAGTGACTCAGCTTTTCCCATGAGATCCCGCTTGCTAATAGCAAGTAACCTTATAGCACCCTCGTGACCCAATCCTTTTCTGAGCCTGGTCCACAAACATCTGGGGCTCTTGGGGGACATCCAGACATAAACCATAACAGGTATATGCATGCAATAGAATACTATTTATCCATAAAAGGACGAAATCTTGTCATTTGTGACATGGATGAACCAGGAGGTTATTAAATGAAATACCCAAGCACAGAAAGGCTAATACTGCATGATCTTATTCACATGTAGAATCTAAAAGCTTTGATTTCATAGAAATTCTGAGTACCATAATGGTTACCAGAAGATAAACAGAATAGGAGGAGGGTTAGAAAAGAAGTTGGTTAATAGATATAAAATTATGACTTTGAGGTATGATTGAAAAATATGGTAAATGTTTAAATTCTTTAAAAATGTATTACAGTAAAAGAATTGAAGTCGTTCTTGAAGTGTTCTTTTATAAGTACCTTTAGTTTTACTGTCTTGGCTGGCTCATTGTCCTGAAATGTTTACAAGCACTTACTTTTCATGGTCATTTTGACGTTAAGAGCCAGAAGTCACACAGGGCCATACCTGGAGAATAAGGTTGGTGGGAACACAGAGTGATGTTTCTGTGAGCTGGCCTTTCTGATGCCACTTGGCAGCAGCCTTCACTGTGTTTTTGATCCTACCTTGTAAAGACACTCATGAAAAGAACTTCCAGAACTCATTCAGAAAGTGGCAACAATGAGGGGGTGCGTGTGTTTGAATGAGGGAGAATATATAGAGGCAAATTAAGGGCAAAATGTCTTCTACTTAATGTATTTTTAAAAATTTAAACATCCACAATATAGTTTGATCACCTCTTGTAGATAAGTAGAGTAAGTTCTGGCATTGCTTTGCACAGTGGGGTGACTATAGTAAATAAAAATGTATTGCATTTTTAGAATTAGCTGGAAAAGAGGATTTTAAATGTCCCACTACAAAGAAATGGTAAAATTTGAGGTGATGGATATGCTAATTACACTGATTTGATGACTTATATATCTATGTATGGAAATGTCACAATGTACCTTATACATTTGTACAATTATTATCAATTATTTTACTGATGAAATGATAAGACACAGGTATTATATGACTTTCAGATTTTTGTTATAAATGTAAATATGTTAAAGTGTGAAGTTAGTTTATATCTCAGTGCTCTTCCTTTATTTAAGTGATACTAAATGCTAGTGTTTCTAGATAGTGGCTACTGGAATAGCTTTGTCTTTTAACTGCATATGGCAAAGAGGCAACACCTGGGGATTACTTGCAAATTGCTACCATCTCTGTGATTTCTGTCTCATTGACTTCAACATCTTTCTAGCCCTCTAGACTCAGAGTTTCAAAGACTTTTTCATTCTCCCATTCAACACAGTAATCATTCCACTAACAAGTGATTTTGGATCTTTTGAAGTGCCTTATGTGTGTGTTGTACTTTTTTCTCTATTGTCATTGATACAGCTATGGTTCAGTTTCTTCAGTCTAATCCCTATCAATGACTTTCAAGCCAACTTCAGGCTTTCTCTTCTCAATTTATCTTCCAAATTACAGCAAAAATATTTCTTGCTAAAGGCATTGCAGGCAGCCTCTTGTGAAAATTTTAGTATCTTTTCAAAGCTATAGAAACTCTAGCTTTCTTGATGACAGTCAAGGCCCTTCCTAATTTCTAACTAGCCTTTGCTTCTGATTTCTGAACAGGCTACCACAGCCATTCCTGATTAATCATCTTTTCCAAAATCTGACCTGAGTTTTCTACTTATATACATACTATTTTACCCTTTCCCCTCTCCACAAAGTAACTCTTTCCTTGTTTATTGTGTTGATTTACCCACGCCTCAGGAGCTCATTGGTTTACCATCTATGTTAGCTTTCCTCCTGGAAATCTTTCCCTCATTTCATGTCTCTGAGTTTGTACCACAGTTTGTCATATTCTCACAGTTTGCTTTCCATTTTATTTAGTAGTATGTGTCCAGGTACCTTCCTCTCTACACATATCTTTTCATTTAATATATTCTAACAGCCTCACCTTAATTTTTGCACATCCTTGGGGTTCAGTTGAGGGCTCTCTGTGTCCACTTACAGAACTTCAGTGATCTACATTGGGCCTGAAATCTGAAGTTAGAAAGCACAGAGATTAATTACAAAATGTAATCATGGCATGGGAGTATTCTTGGGACTTTTCAAAATTCTAAATGACATTCTTACCTGTAACATTTTTTCCTTTAATTTTCATGTCTTCCAAACAAAGAATGGGCATTTGGGATGAATAGACATTTCCAGAAGTACAAATGGCAAATAAAATATATGAAGAAAATGTTCAACATCACTAATCATTTGAGAGATGAAAAATTAAAACAATTCTGAGATTTCATCTCACTCCGGAAAGAATGGTTGACATAAAAAAAATATTTGAGTGGAGAATTTATTTTGAGTTTTTAAGATTAGTTAACTGGTGCCATCACCTTTATGTGATTTACATATTTTCTTCCACTAGGGGGGAGCAAAGATTTACGTTTGAATCAGGCATAGCTATGCTTTGGGATTATATTTGGAGTATAATTTCCCAGGTAAAAGTGAACAAAATGCGTTTGTGATTAATTTTAAAAACACAGTTTTCTGACTTTCTGGTCAAATATAAATTAAATGCTAGTAATAGATTTCAAGTTTTGTGCAGGGAGTTGTGTTATTCTTCAGGACAATTCCCTTACCTTTGTTTGTTCATTTCTTGTTCCCTTTACTAACAAGATAAACGTGTATTACACTTTATGTTATGCTAGGAACTGTGCTGGTTTGGAGAGTACAAACTGAATAAGACATAGTTCCTGCTCCAGAGAGCCTTGTCTCGTGAAATTTATTTTTCATATTTCTACACTAAATAAACTCAGGGATAAAACATAGTAAGACACACCATGGATTTATTTGATGCTTACAATGTGCAAGGCATTGTTTTAAGTGCTTTACTTCTATTATCTTACCTAATATTCACAAAAGCGGTTAGAGGCAGGAATCTGTAGGAGGTTAACTAGTAAGTAGGAACTACAGGCACAGTGAGGTTAAGTACCTTGTGCACTGTGCAACATAGATGAGCCGGAGCCAGCGTTTGAACTTAGGCAGCACCAACACAACACACGGACACTACCTCTCAGTGTCATACAGTTTCCCCCATGAGTTTTGTTCTCAGAAAGAAACAAACCCAAAACAACAATTGCTTATGCATAAAGGGGATATGCTGCAAAAATAAATGGGGTTGTGCGAAGTAAGTGCTCCTTTTTAGGGTCTGTGTTGAGTTTCAGTAAGATTCTCTTCTGTGTTGAGCTTAAAGATGCTCTTCTCCCCTACATGTATTCTGAACAGTTAGAGGAACAAAACAAAAGGACTGGGAAACAAAGCCCATCTATCATCTTCATTACTGAAAGAGGCAACATCGAGGAATTTGCCTTTAGAACTCTTAGCCCAGTGGGATTAGTAACATTGGTTCCAGCATTAGCAAGCTTTCTCCCTCGCTCCCCATGAAGAGAATTCCAAGGCAACCCTCACCCCAAACCTCCACTTAGTGCTTGGTCCCAGGAGGGACAGGGTTAGTGAAGGAGTAGTGAAGGAAGGGGACTCTGAGACAACCATGCCCAGCTGATTCTCCCCAAATATACCAATCAGACAAGTCACTCTTATCTCCTCTGAGCAGACAGAGCCTAGCAAATTAGTTACTGAGTTCCTTCTAGGAAGGGAACATCTAAAGTTGTTGAGGTGCTTTCCTCCTCAATGGTTGGCTAACTCTCGACAGCTGTTTACCTTTAATTTTTAATTTGGTAGACAGAATAGTAGCTCCCCAAGGATATCTACATCTTCGTCCCCAGAGCCTGTGAATGTCGTGTTGCAGGACTGAGGGGAATTAAGGCTGGGGATGGAATTACATCTACTTGGGAGATTGCGCTGGACTATCCAAGTGAGCTCAGTGCAATCACCCTTAACTGTGGAAGAGAGTTTCAGAAGGGTCACAAAGATGGCACCATGAGGACTTGGTCTCCCACATATGAGAAGTGTCCTTTTAACAAAATGCTTGATAAATGTGGAAACTTCTGGTTCACATGAGGATATGGTATGAACGAAAAGGAGGAAAAACTCAGTGAATTAAAGGCAGAAACTCTATTGCCATCCTAAGGTCCAAAAAGATAAAATGGAGCCTGTAAGACAGAGAAGGTATAACTTGTATGAGACAACCAAGGTCTGTTTTGCTCTGTTTCTCTTGGTACACCATGGCATTTGGCAAAGTCATGTTTGAATATGCTACAGTCTTTCCTAACTGTGATGCTGGACATGAAGGAAGGATGTACAGCATTCAGTGGAGGTTAAGGCTGAGTAGTACAATTTCACAACCCAGAGTAAATATAAGGACACATTAGTAATCTGCAGGGAGCTTCAAAGGAGAAGCAGGGATCTCAGACATGGCCAGAGAGTGTGGGTCAGTTGTCTTTCTCTATCTGAAGTTTCCATGAATTTTCTGAACTTTATCATGAATGAAAACTGCGTTTTCTTCTACAAAGTTACTGTGATACATGTTTTACTTGAAGTCACAGCTATATGCAATACTTCCAAGAGTCCAGGCCATGAGGGATCAGTCATTTTGTATATCCTTGAGGACAAATGTGCTCTCCCCTCAAGAAGGGTCCTTGAAACCTAAGTCACTATAACCCTGCTGGCTCCCTGAGCAGTTCATTGTAGCCAGCTGTGTGGGCTCATACCTGTAATCCCAGCACTCCAGGAGGCCGAAGCAAAAGGATCACAAATTCTAGCCCACCTTGGCAATTTAGTGACTTGGTGAGACCCTGTCTCCAAATGAAAAATAAAGTTGTGAGGTTGTAGCTGAGTATGAAGGACTTGCAATATTTCAGATCTCCTTCTTTTATGCTGGTTGAAAACACAGCTATTTTCAATTTGGGGTTTTCTACTTTTATTCACCTCTCCTGCTTGGCTGTTCTGTCTCCTCTTTGGCTCAGGGTTGACTGCGCCCCATAGTTCCTCCTCATCGTCCCATCCCGTCTTAGGGCTCCTAACTCTACGCCCGCGTCTCCTGCCTGGAGGACAGGGGCCCCTAAAAGGGATTTTGTTCTCAAATCCGCCAGACGATGCCTGAGTTCTTCTTCCCCCTAAACAGATGCCAAAGCTAGACAAGTCTTGTGGCTGTTGGTGCTCACTTGGACCCATTTGTATTTGGGGATTTATAGAAATATCATTATACATTTTTTAAGTAGATGTTGTTCATGTGTCTTTGTCTTTGTGATCTAGTTGCTTTCCCTGCTTGATGTGGGGGATTTGGAAAAATGGGAAAACTGTGCTTTCATTGCCTCCTCTTTCTGGGAACTGTATTAATTATTTTTATAAGCCATATTAATATCCTTAAATTGGCTAGTATATTCCTGCCACATGCTGTATCCCATGAAGTAATTTGCCAGGGTGCTCTAGCTTTATGAAAATGTCCCTTAACCTCTCTTTGGATCATTTTCCTGATTGCATCTAGGGTAACTTCTGATCTTAATTTGATTTCTCTCTTAGAAGTGATCATGTTGATTAGCTAAAATGAATAAATACCCTTGGACATTCTGTTTCTCATGGTAAGTTATTTATATATTCAGTTCCAGTTAAGCCTTATTTTGGGACTATTATTGGTGCCAGACACTGAGTTCGTTACAAGAGACAGAGTTGAACAAACCACAGACCCTACACGGAAGAGGCTTGCAGTCTGATATATTAATTTGCTGGTAGGAGGGTCCCATTCTTACCTTGAGTGATGTCAGATCCCTACAAGCAACCTCTGATGAACAGAAGAGACAAACTTCTGACTACTAAAGCCTTAGGAAAATACTTAGTAAACTTCTTGGAGTTAAGAGATAAACAGATGGCTTTGGGGCACCAAATTAATGTGTAGGAAAGACAAAGACAAAAAATAGAAGTGAAAGAGACAGAAAAGGGAAAATAAAGATGAGCAAAAAAGAAACAGATGAAAACTGAAATCAGAGGGAGCCCGGCCTGGGGTGCCACCTGAGCAGCACAGTATTTGAGTGAAACTCTTCTCCTCCGGTCAGGCCTACGCCTGGGCTCTGCCACGCCAGAACTTCCACCAGGGAGGGAGCCCAGCCTAGGGTGCCACCTGAGCAGTGTTTGTGTGGAACTCTTCTCAGGTAAGGCCTGTACCTGTGGTCTGCTCCATGCCTTTGAATTAGGAAGGAGCTCAGACTGGGAGGGCTCATCCCTGTTGGTGGTTGAGGCCTGCAGTGTGGTAACAGCCTCAGGCTCTGTGGTCCTCAGGGTTGGGAGGAGAGGGCTGCTCTCCCCCGACCAGCTACCTGAGGATCCCGGAGCAGTGGTCCCTGCCTAACCACCATCAGCTTCAAGGCTGAGGCCCGCATGCTTCCTGTCCATGGTCTGGAGACCCTGGTACTGAAGCCCAGCACTCCCCTGCATTTCAGGTGTGGTCTTAGCCGTGTACCCCAGCAATTGCCTGGGGTTCCTGGGCCCAGTGGTCCACGGTCTACTACCACCTTGGGATTAGTTTACTAGGGTCTCTAGAGTCCTTTGTGAGCTGCCTGGGTAGTTTGTAGCTCAGCACTTGTCCTCTGACATTCAAAATGACAAGACATAGGAGCAAAATGCAGTCTCAGAGCACAACTCCTCTCAGAACAAGTACAGGAGACAATGACATAGGAGAACTAGGAAGCCACATACCTAAAATTTCTGAAATGATCACATCTGAAGTAAAGAAACAACTCCATCAGGCCATATAAGAGATTAAATGAGAAATAATCTCTCAGGCAAAAAATGAAAAGAAAATAATAATGGAAGAAATGCTCCACACATGCAGAGAAGAAACAGGTAAAAGAATAGAAGATCAAAGGCAACAAATGGAAATGTTACATGAGCAATTTAGGATTGAATTAGAATACATGAAACAGACTCAAAGAGATTTCCAGGAAATGAAAACTTCCACTTAAAGCTTGCAAAAACACTTGAATGAAGCTGAAGATAGAATTTCAGATCTTGAAGACAGCATGACTGCTAATGATTGTGAAAGGAAGCATCTCTTAAAGTTATCATGGATCCAGGAAAAATCAATTCAACAGCTACAAGATAAAGCAAAGAGAAATAATGTCTGAATAATGGGAATCAGTGAAACAGCAGGAGGCAACACAAATGACATAAAAAGAATATTTGCAGAAATAAAGCAGAAAATTTCCCAAGCTCAGTAAAAGATACTGATGTCCAGTAAACATGGCATATAGAACTCCAACGAGCCACAACCCAAATAAAACCACACCCAGACATATAATCGTCAAGATCCAAGATATCCAGCAAAAGAACACAACATTAAAAGCTGCTAGAGAAAAGAAACATATCACCTATCATCAGAATCACAGAAGACTTCTCAACAGAAACCATGACATCAAGAAGAGCTTGGAGAGAGGTATTACAGATTCTGAGACCAAACAGCTTCCAACCCAGACTGATGTATCCTGCAAAACTATCCTTTAAATTCAATGGAGAGATAAAATATTTCCATGACAAAGAACAACCGAAGAACTTAATGAGTGCCAAACCAACATTACAAAAAGTACTGAAAGATATTCTAGACAGAGAAAAAAGACACTGCAATCTCAAGAACAACAATAGAAAGGAACCCTTAAGTAGAACAAGCAATTAAATAGCAAAAGTAGGAAAGGAACAACAATTAAACAGCATGACAAGAATAAGCCAACATATAACAGTTATAACCATTAATGTAAATGGCCTCAATTCACCAGTCAAAAGAAACAGACTGGCAGAGTGGATTAAGAAACAAAATCCCACAATATGCTGCATACAGGAAACACACTTTACTCAAAAGGAAATCCACAGACTTAAAGTCAAAGGATGGAAAACAGTTATCCATGGAACAGGTTCCCAGAGAAAAGCAGGGTTAGCTATTATGTTTACCGACAATGTAAACTTCAAACTGAAAACAATCAAAAGAGACAAAGAAGGCCACTATATACTAGTTAGGGGAAAGCTGTAAGAGGAAGAGATAACAATTCTAAACATGTATGCACCAACTACTGGAGCACCAAACTATATAAGGTAAATCTTAATGGACATAAAAAACCAAATCAATAATGCTATTATAATAGGGGACCTAAACACCCTTTTGATGCAAAGAGACAGGTCAACTGGACTAAAACTCAGCAAAGATATAACAGACCTGAACCAAATGTGCGAACAAATAGACTTAGTAGATGTATACAGAGTGTTCCACCCCACAACATCAGAATACACATTTTTCTCAGGTGCACATAGGACTTTCTCTAAAATAGACCATATTGTAGCCCATAGAGCATACCTACCTAAATGCAAAAGAATTGAAATTATACCATGCATCTTATCTGACCACAGTGCAATGAAATTGGAAATTAACAACAAAGGGAATTCCAAAAACTCCATAAACACTTGGAAATTAGACAACAAACTCCTGAATAACCAATGGGTCACAGAAGAAATTAAAGAATAAATTTAAAAATACCTAAAAAATAAAATGCAAATACAACTTACAGGAATCTGTGCAATGCAATGAAAGCAGTCCTCAGAGGGAAATTTATAGTGATGAACTCACACATAAAGAAAACAGAAAGAGAGCAAATAAATAGCCTAATGCTGCACCTCAAACTTCTGGAAAAAGAAGAACAACCAAAGCCCAAAGCCCCAAGAAGAGAGGAGATTATAAAAATCAGGGCAGAAATTAATGCAACTGAGACAAAGAAAATACTACAAAAAATAAATGAATCAAAGAGTTGGTTCTTTGAAAGAATAAATAAAATTGATAAAGCTCTAGCCAACCTTATCAAAAAAAGAAAGAATTCAAATTCATGCAATAAGGAATGAAGAGGATCAAATCACTACAGACCCTACAGAAATTCAAAAGATCATTAATACCTACTGTTAATGTATTAATACATTAATACCTACTATTAATGTATTAATACATTAATACATTAATACATTAATACTCCTAGAAATGTACAAATTACCAAAGTTGAACCAGGTAGATATAAAAATCCTGAACAACCCAATATCAATTAATGAGATTGAAAATATTAAAAACTTACCAACAAAGGGAAGTCCAGGCCCTGATAGATTCACAGAAGAATTTTATGAAACATTCAGAGAATATTTAATGCCAACACTCCTCAAACTCTTTAATGAAATTGAAAACGATGCAATTCTCCCTAACTCATTTCTGGAGGCAGGTATTATACTGATACCAAAACCAGAGAAGGACCCAACCAAGAAAGAGAACTATAGGCCAATCCCTCTAATGAACATAGATGCAAAGATACTCGATAAAATACTAGCAAATAGCATGCAGCGAATCATAAGGAAAATTATACATCATGACTAGGTTGGATTCATTCCAGGAATGCAGGGATGGTTCAATATTCGCAAATCAATTAATGTAGTACACCATATCAATAGAACCAAAGACAAAAACCACATGATCATCTCAATAGATGCGGAAAAAGCTTTCGATAAAGTCCAACATGTATTCATGTTAAAAACCTAGAAAAAATAGGAATAGGAATAGATGGCCTTTACCTCAACATGATCAAAGCCATCTATGACAAACAAATAGCCAACATCATACTAAATGGACAAAAACTGAAAACTTTCACTTTAAAGTCAGGAACAAGACAAGGATGTCCACTGTCACCACTACTATTCAACATAGTTCTGGAAGCATTAGTCACAGCAATCAGTCAAGAGAGAGAAATAAAAGGAATAAGGATAGGAAAGGAAGAAGTAAAACTATCACTATTTGCAAATGACATGATACTTTACATGGAAGACCCCAAAAACTCCACAAGAAGACACCTGGAATTAATTGACAAATTCAGCAGTGCAGCTGGATACAAAGTTAACACCCCCAAATCAATAGCATTCCTATACACAAACAACAAACAGACTGAGAGAGAAATTAAGAAAACCATGCCTTTTACAATAGCATGCAAGAAACTGAAATATTTAGGGATAAATCTAACAAAAGAAGTAAAAGATCTATTCAATGAAAACTGCAATACTCTGAAAAAAGAGATTGAAAAGGACTTCAGCAAGTGAAAAAACGTTCTATGCTCATGGTTAGGAAGAACGAACAGTGTGAAAATGGCCATACCACCAAAATTGTACAGATTCAATGCAATTCGCATTAAACTACCATTAGCATACCTCACATATCTAGAGAAAACATTCCTTAAATTTATGTGGAACCAGAAGAGACCCAGAATAGCAAAAGCAATCCTGGGCAACAAGGACAAGTCAGATGGAATCACAGTCCCTGACCTGAAATTATACTACATAGCTACTGTAATAAAATCAAGCTGGCGCTGGCTAAAAAACAGACCTGAGGATCAATGGAACAGACTGGAAGATGCAGCCACAACCACAAACACACTCAGCCACCTAATATTTGACAAAGAGGCCAATCAAGCTCACTGGAATAAATATAGCCTCTTTAATAAATGGGGCTGGCAAAATTGGCTTGCCTCTTGCTGAAGACTGAAAATAGACCCAAGCCTATCGCTATGCACCAAACTCAAGTCAAAATGTATCACAGATCTCAATAAAACAGAAACACTAAATCTATTGGAAGAGAAAGTAGGTAAAAATCTTGAAGACATAGGTGTAGTCAGAGAGTTCATGAACAAAAATCAAACTGCAAGGGAAACACTTCAAAGAATCAATAACTGGGACCTCATTTTACTGAAAAGTTTTTGCACATCTAAAGAAGTCACCAGCAGAGTAAAAAGAAAACTCACAAATTGTGAAAAAATCCTAGCTTTTGGTCCCTTGGACAAAGGTCTTCTATCCAGAATGCACAAAGAATTAAAAAACATGAACCCCTCCAAATTCAAAGACCCAATCCAGAAATGGGCATCTGACATGAATACATACTTCTCAGATAAAGAAATACAAATGGCAAATAAATATATGAGAAAATGTTCTACATCTTTAGTCATTTGAGAAATGCAAATTAATACAACACTGAGATTTCATCTCACCCCAGTAAGATTGGCCAGCATTAAGAAATCAACCAATAGTAAATACTGGTGAGGCTGTGGAGAAATAGAAACTCTTCTGCACTGCTGGTGAGAATGCAGACTGGTGAAACTACTGTGGAGATCAGTTTGGAGATTCCTCAGCAAACTAGGTCTAGAAGTCCCATTCAACCCAGCTATTCCTCTTCTATGTATTTTCCCAGATCTGAAAACATCATATCACTGTGATATATGTGCACCTATGTTTATAGCAGTGCAATTTGTGATAGCTAAATCATGGAAGCAACCCAAACGCCCATCCACAGAGGACTGGATAAAATAACTGTGGCATTTTTACATAATGGAATATTACTCAGCTATAAAGAAAGACAAACTTGAGGCTTTTATAGGCAAATGGTCACAATTAGAGACCATAGTCATAAGTGAAATAAATGACATGTGCATATGCAAGCAACATATTGTATCACTAGCTTAAGAACCCGAAAGTGGGAATATAAATTAAGAGGTATGAAGGGAATATGCTCAAAAGTAAAGAACAAATGGGATGAGGGGAAGGAGAAAAGAAAGAAAGGGACAAATATGTATGTATGTATGTGTGTATGTATATGCAGGTTGGTTAACATGGTTGCACTATTGTCTCATGTCACTTTATTGTAAGGAACAGTCAATGATTAGTTGTTTGATCAATCTTATATGTCCATGTGTGTTTTCCTGAACATATACTTTGAACTTATCAATATGTAATACAACAACCATTGTTAATTCTGTTACCTTATCTGTAATTCTGTTTTGATTGTACTGTTCTTGTGCTACTTTGTGTCTGTTTGCTAATGTTTTCATTCTTTTACTTTTAAAATAAAAATAGAAAACTGAAATCATAAAAGTAAAATGTAAAAGAGATAACACAGAAGACATGAAAGACATGAGACAAGACATTAAGTCAATCAGTGTTAAAACGCTGTGTTCATTTTACCTCCTGAATTGCTGAGAAGCACAAATATATTGCTAACATGAATGTTAAGGTGTTTTTTAAAAAACAACAAATAAGCTCCCAAACTTCCTGGGTAATATTTTAGTTGGAGAAAATTCCTTAGTACATAAAGTTTTTTGGTTTTCAGGGAAGTAGTTGGGAAAAAAAGGAACTGTCACCCTAGGTATGGTGTATTTCTCTTTAAAGACACAAATTAAGCATAAACTCTCAAATGTTACTTAGGATAGGAAAGCTACAATTAGTTGCAATAATAATTGTGCTCGTGGGTTCTTTCTTTGTTTTACAGTGGCTTTAATTAAAGGCCTAGTGATGTCAGAAAGTCACATTAATTATTCATCTGCAAACATTTACATAGACTTCTCTGTTCATCTTCAATAAATTATCAACTTCATATCTCCATAATTTAATCAAAATGACTAAAAATATACCGTTTCAGACTTCTGCCCCTCCTCTCTGGTCTTTGTTTCTTCAGTGTTATTTGTTACTAGAAAAGACTTCCCACTGTTAATAAGAGAGAAGAAAATCTATCTGGTGAAATCATGTAGTGTTTACTTTTCCCCACAGTGTCATATTGATTGGTATAAAGCTTTGGTTTGCAAATGTCTGTAATTTTTTTAGAGCAAGATGAGTGGTACTAAAGAACTGTGCTATTATTAAAAGCTACATGATGCCAGAATATATTAATAGAAGCATAATATTAAAAAATACAGGGGCAGTTTCTCATAATGCTCAGAATCCAAAGAATAAAGGCTTCAATTACTAAGCATAGAGAACCCATGAAAAGGAAAACTTAATGAGTTACAGCTAAATGAAAAGGATAAGCTGATTTGAGATCCACATGTGAAATTAGAAATGTGGTTTTTACAAGTTCTTCAATGAGGTAGATGTGCAATTTGACAGATATGTAGTTAGTTAATAGGTCTACCTCTTAAAGGCAGACAAGCAGTTAAATCCAAGGACTCCTGATCAGCATTAATGGGGAAACGTGGATTGGAGATACTTGGACCTGAGTTAGAATCTCAGCTCTGCCATAGACAAAGACAGACATGAGGCACTCCCAAGTTAATGGATGCAATTTGAGACCATACTAGTAAGTGAAATGTCACTTAAATAAGTCAAAAGCTTAAATATCACTTAAACCTTTTCTTATATAACAAACTGTCGTATAAGAAATTCTTTCTATATAAAGTATATACATGAATAGGAAGTAGGGAGATCTTTTTCAAATAGATGAGTAAACAAGAGATGGAGGGAGGGAGAAGGGAAGGGAGGGAAAAGGGACTATAAAAGAGAGAATTGAGAGGAAAAAACTGATGATAATGGGGTTTTTGCAAATGGGAAAAGGACCATGAGGGGAGGGTGGGAAGGACTAGGGAGGATGGGAGGGACTGGGGATGAAAAGAAAAAAGAATTAAGAGGTATTATGTACATGTACCAGCTCCCCACAATAAATATAATCATTTTGTACAGCAAACATGTATTAATGAAAAATCTCAGCTCTGCCATTTACTAGTGCTTTGATTTTTTTATATTTCTGAACTTTTAAAAGTCATATTAATCTTGGATAATGTCCTAGCCCAGGATCATTCGATTGCAAGGAGCAGAAACCCACTCAAGCCAGATTAAACCAGCAGATTTACTGTAAAGAAACAGGAAGTGTGAAAGAACACACGTGCATTAAATACAGCCAGCCTGCATGGAAATTGGAAAGTTTTTAGGAAGTTTTTCCTTCTATGTTTAGAGTCTCTTATATCTGACTCCTGTGTAAGATTTGTATTTCCTAAGGAAATCAAAGAAGAGCTAAATAGATAAAAAGACATATTGTTTTTGGATACGATATTAATATTATTAAAATAGGGATACTAGCCAAGTTGATCTAGAGTTTCAAAATAATCTCTATCAGAAGTTCAGCTATTTAAGATTTTGTGGACAGAAATTGATAAGCCAACCCTAAAACTGGTATAGATACACCGAAGATGCAGTATAGTCAAGAAAATCTTAAAAAAAGGAAAAATTAGAAAACTTACTCTCATTTCAAAACTTACTGCAAAGCCATAAAAATCTACACAGTGACTCTGGCACGAAGCAGTCATATAGAGCAATGGACTATAATTTGAGAATCCAGAAATTATACATATGCCCATGTGTATGGTCAACTGTTTTTGTCAAGGATGCCCAAATGTTCAATGGGAAACGTACAAAAAAATTGTCATGGACTTGGGATGTGGCTCAGTGGTAGAGTCCTTGCCTTGCATGCACCAGGCCCTGGGTTCAAACCCCAGCATCACACTAAAAAAGGTCTTTTCAACAAATGGTGCAGGTACACTTGGATATCCACATGCAGAATAATGAAGTTGGATTCCTACCTCCCACTGTATACAAAAATTAACTAAAATGGATGAAAGGCATAGATATTAAACATAAAACTATAAAATTCATAAAGGAAAAATAGATCTAAATCTTCACGAGCTTGAATTACAGAATGATTTCTTAAAGGTGACACCAAAAGCACAGGACAGAAACCTCTCAAACCTGGTCTTTACTGACAGGATTTCCATCAGCATTCTGGTCTTCCGAGCTCTGACCAGAATCTCCCAGACAGAACAGCTAGCACATCTCTTTCAGGGGACATCTCAGAACCTTTCCAAACTCTTCCCACAAGCCATTTCCAAAGACTCTTGAACCACATAGTCAGGTATTGTAACAGCAACGACCCCACTCTCGGTACCAAATTCTGTTTTGGTTACTTTTTTCTCATTGCTGAGACAAAATACCCAACACCCAAAATGAAGGAAGGAAAGGTTTATTTAGCTTACAGTTCATGGAGGTCTCAGTCCATACTTGGCTGGTTCACAGGCAGAGTGGCACATGGCAGAGGGCAAACTGTTCATGGCAGCAGAGCACAGCAAAAGCGACCAGCAAAAAGGGAGGAATGGCTGCAAGCAGCCTTTCCCTCCCCTTACATGGTAAATAGCCTACCCCCACCCAGGGGGCGTGTAGCCCTCACACAATCTCCATGCCTTCCTCTTCCTCAGGCTCAGGATGTATACAAAGTAAACACCCTAGTTTCCTGCTGAATCACTCAGCCAAACCTCTAGACTCCCCAAGTTGACACAATATATCAACCATAACAGCACCACTGACCTTGACAGAGCCATTTAAAGAGATGTCTGCATAATTCTTCAGAATATAAGAAGCTGCCCGATAGCTCTAAGCATTGGATTTTAGGTGATATTAAGTACATATGCAACAGATAAAGTAGAAAAATATTACTGTATTTCTGCCTCTATTGTATACATGATATACAATATTTTTTATTTTATTAGTACATGGTTGTAACTCATGTAGTTTACAGTCATCTTGGGGAATGGTTACATGTACATAATACAGCTTGTTTTTTCATATCCTTCTTCTCCCCTTCTCCTCCTCCTCTGATTTCCCAATCACCTTTTTTTCACATCTATTGCTACTATTTGTCTTAGTACATGTTATGGTATGTAATATTTATACTGATTAGGGTTATTAGGCTCCTGGACATGGCATATCCTTATTCCTCTCATTTGCCCTTTCCCCTTCCTCCTTTGTTCTCTTGTACCATTTCCCTGTTGTGTGAAATCTGTCTTCTTGTCCCTTTCTACCTGCTTTTTTCATTTTCTGTTTGTACTTTTCATCACTCAAATGAGGTACAAGCTTGTGTGTCTGATTTATTCCCCTCAACTTTATGTTTTCCAGGTGGATTCATTTGCCTACAAATGCCTCAAATATGTCATTCTTCACAGCTGAGCAGTATTCCATTATGCATAAATACTGCATTTTGTTTACCCAGTCATCTGTTGATGGGTATATAGGCTACTTCTAGGATTAGCTATTACAAATTGTGCTGCTATAAATGTTGGCATGCAAATATTGCTGAGATTTCTTAACTTTTTTGGGGAAGTTACCTAGCAGGGAGATAGCTGGGTAGTATGGAATTTCTAATTTCAGTTCTTTGAGAGATCTGCATACTGACTTCCACAATGGTTGTATTTGTTTACACTCCCAACAAAAATGTAGAATTCCTTTTTCACCATGATCATGCCAGCATTTGATTTCCTGATGATTGCCATTCTTTCTGAAGTAAAATGGACTCTTAGAGTTGTTTTAAGTTGCATTTCTCTAATGTCAAGAGATGTTGAACATTTTTTCATGTATTTGTTGGCCATTTGTATTTCTTTTTTTGTGAAGTATCTGTTCATTTCTTTAGCCCATTTCTGGACTAGGTCTTGAATTTCAAGATGTTTACCTTCTTTGAGTTCTTTATGTAGTCTATATATTAGTCCTCTGTCTGATGAGTAGCTGGCAAATATTTTTTCCCATTCTGTAGGTTGTCTCTCCATTCAGTGAATCTTTTTCTGTGTAGAAGCTTTTTAGTCTGATACAATCCCATTTGTTGATTCTTGCTGATATTTCCTGTGTAATTGAGGTTCTGTTTAGAAAATCCTTCCCAACTCTTTGTATCTTCAAGTGGTTTACCTATTTTGTCTTTCAGGAGATTTAATGTTTCTGTTTTAATGTTTAGATCTTTGATCCATTTTGATTTGAATTTAGTGTTTGGTGAGAGATAAGGGTCCAGTTTCATTTTTCTACAAGCAGATAACCGGTTTCCCCAGCACCACATGTTGAATAGACTCTTTCCTCCAATATGCTTTTGGACCCTTTGTCAAAGATCAAATGGTTGAATATGTCTGGGGACATTTCTGTACCCTCAGTTCTGTTCCATTGATCCGTATGTAGTTTTATTTCACTACCATCCTATTTTTTATCACTATTGCTTTGTAGTATAGTTTGAAGTCTCGTATTGCTATTCCACCTGCTTTGCCCTTGTTGCCCAAAATTACTTCTGTTATTCAGGATCTCTTCTGGTTTCATACGAATTTTAGGATTGTTTTCTCTGAAAAGCATGCTGTTAGTATTTTGATTGGGATTGCACTGAATCTGTATAGCAGTTTGGGAAGTATAGCCATTTTGACAACGTTGGTTCTGCCTATCCAGGAGTGAGGGCCATCTTTCCATTTTCTGATGCCCTCTTCAATCTCCTTCAGAGTACTGTGGCCTTCTTTGTAAAGATCTTTCACTTCTTTGGTTAGGTTAATTCCTAAGTTTTTTTTTTTCAGTGACTATGAATTATATTGCTTTCATAATTTCTTTCTCATTCTGTTCATCGTTTGTGTGAATAAATGCTTTTTGTGTGCTGGTCTCATATCCTGCTAATTTGTTGAAATTGGTTAATAATTTTAAGAGTCACTTGGTGGAGTTCTTTGGATCTTCCATATAGAGTATCAAGTCACTTGCAAATAATGATAATTTGAATACTGTTTTTCCTATATGTATTGCTTTTATATCTTTCTCTTGCCTAATTGCTCTGGGTAGTATTTCAAGTATATAAGTAGCAGAGGTGATAGTTGAAATCCTTGTATTATTCCTGATTTTGGGAGGAATGCTTTAAATTTTTTCCCATTTACTATGATACTGGCAATTGGCTTGTCATAGATAGCTTTTATCATACTCAGGTATAGTCCTTCTATACTTGTTTTCTTAAGGGTTTTTACCATGAAAAGGTGTCGGATTTTGCTGAAACCCTCTTCTGCATCTATTGATATGATGTGGTTTTGACTTTGCTTCTGTTTATTTGATGTACTGCATTTATGAACCATCCTTGCCTCTGTCGGATGAAAATGACTTGATCACGATGTATCAGTTTTTTGATCACATACTATATTCTGTTTGCTAATATCTTGTTGAGGACTTTTAGCATCTATATCCATTAGAGATATTGGCCTGTAGATTTTCTTTTTTAGGTGGATTTTTTATCCAGTTTTGGGATCAGCATGATAGTAGCTTTCATGAATGATTTTGGGAGCATTCCATCCCTTTTATTTCTTTGAGCAGTTTGAGGAATCTTGGTGATATAATATTCTTAAAGAGTTTGTAGAATTCAGGTGTTGATCCATCAGGTCCTGGACTTTTATAGTTGGTCTTCTTTATTATTGACTCAATTTCATTGCTTGTAATTGGGTTGTTAAGTATATTTATATCTTCTTCGGTTAGTTTTGGTAGTTTGTATTTTTCTACAAATCTGTCCATTTCTTCAAAAATTGCTAATTTGTTAGAATATAATATTTCAAAGTTGTTACTGCCTTTTCGGTTTTGACAGTGTTGTGAATTCACCTTTGTCATTTCTAATTGCATTTGTGTGAATTTTTTTCTTCTTTCTCTTGCTGAGTCTTGTTAAGGGCTTATCTATTTTATTCTTTCAAAGAACCACCTCTTTGCTTCCTTAATTTGTTTTACTTCTTTTTAGTCTCAGTTACATTAATTTCCACTCTCATCTGTATAACTTCTCTCCTTTTGTTTTGAGGCTGGTTTGTTATTATTTCTCAAGTATCTTAAAATTTCTCATTAGGTTATTTATTTGGGTTTTCTCTGTTTTCCTAACGTGTGCGTTAATGGCAATGAATTTTCCTCTTAGAACTGCTTTCAAAGTGTCCCAAAAGTTTTGTTGAGTTGTAGAGTCATGATCATTAACTTACAGAAATTTAAAAATTTCTTCCTTTATTATGTGAACTATTAGTTGTTTAGGAACATGTTGTTCATTTTCCAGGAGCTTTTGCTTTTTCCAAATTTTCTTCCGTCACTGATTTCTACTTTCATTGCACTGTGGTCAGATAGTATGCATGATGTAATTTCAGTACTTTTACATTTATTTAAACAGGCTTTGTGGACTAGTATGTGAGCTAGCCTGTAGAAGGTACAAAGTGCTGCTATAAACAATGTATAATCTATTATAGATGGGTGGAATACTCTGTATATATCTATTAAGTCTGTATGTTCAAGGGTATGGTGCAATGCTGAGATTTATTAGCTTTTTGTTTAGTTGATCTGTTTGAAAAAATGGGGTGTTAAAATCACCGACTATGATTATGTTAATATGTATTTTATCTTTTTAATTTCAGCAATGTTTGTTTTATGAAAGTAGGTGCTCCAGCATTTGATGCATATATGTTTATCAATGTTATCTCCTCTTGTTAGATTGTTCCTTTAACTCATATATGGTGACCTTCTTTGTTGCCCCTGGTCTATTTTGACTTGAAGTTTATCATGTCTGGCATTAGAATTGCTACCCCTGCTTATTTTGGGGGTCGTGGTGCATGAAATGTTGCTTTCTATCCTTTAATTTTAAGTTTATGAATATCTTTTTGGATTAGATAGGTTTCCTGAATGCAAAAGATTGTTGGGTTCTGATTTTTGATTCAGTCTGCCAGTCTCTTTTGATTGGAGAGTTGACAATCCTGAGCTGTGTTGGATATTTACTTCTACTATCTTTTTATCTCCTAGCATGTCATTTGTTTTACTTTTTCTTTTTTTTATTTGTTGTTTATCCACTGACCTCACTTGTTTCCTCTGTGGGTTTTTTGTTGGTTTGTTTGTTTGTTTGTTTTTCTGAGATAGTCTTGCTATACAGTTTAGATCAGTTTTGAACTCACTGTATAGTCCAGGCTGGCCTCAAACTTGCAGAAATCTACCTGCCTCAGCCTCCTCAGCCACCATGCCTAGCTTCCTCTGTGTTTTTAAGTGTGTCCAATCCTATGTTTCTATTGAGGATATTTTTGAGTATTTTCTCTAGAGCTGTTGTAGCACTTAATCTTCTGAGCTGGTCTTTTTCATGGTAATACCTTGTTCCTCCATTTATTTTGAAGGATATCTTTGCTGGGTAGGTTAATCTGGGTTGGAAAACTTTATTTGTTTTTAGGGCTTGAAACACTTCACTCCAAGCTCTTCTGGCCTTAAAGGTTTGTGCTGAGAAGGCTGATTCCAATTGGTTTACTTTTATATGTAATTTCTTGTTTTCTCTAGCTGTCTTTAAAATTCTGCTTTCTATAAATCTGCAAATTTAATGGGGATATGCTTCGGTGAACTCCTTTCATTGTAATTGTTTGGTATTCTATAAGCATCAACTATTTTTAGTTTGAAATTTTTTCTTATGTCTGGAAAATTTTCTTTAATCATTGATGAAAGCATGTTGGTGAGTCCACCTGTGCAGTCTTCTCATTTTTCTCTGACTCCAGTTAGCCTTAGATTCGTTTTGTGGTTGTTGTTGTTATCTAGTAGCTGCTATAATTCACTATTTTGTCTTCAACATTAGAAATTCTGTCTTCATACTGGTCATTTCTGCAATGTATGAATTCTATTCTATCTTTTATCTTAGGTATTTCTGACATCTTTTAGAGGATTCCATATCCTTGTTAAATCTGTCATTCAGGTTTTCAACTGTCTTTGTTAGCTCATCCAGGTTTTTACTTATTTCCCTGAAATTCACCGTGACCATATTGTCATGCTGTAAACATTTGGTTTATAGCCTCTTTAAATTCTTCTATTTTCTTCACCCAGTCCAAGAACTTTGCATAGATTTCTGCTGTCTGGTATTTGTTCAGTTTTACCTTGGTGGCCCCTTGCTCTTCCTTGGGAGAGCTGGGGAAGGTGTTCATATATATATATGTATAAATTTTACTTATATGAGTGCCCCTCTTTTTTTCCTCCTTTTTGGTGATGGTTTACTGTTGGTTGGAGACTAGAGAAGTGAGACAAGTATGTGGTTATATGAAGCTTTGTAGTAGGATATTGCCTCTCTGAGTTATTTTCAGCTTTGTATGTCCAGTTCTAGTATTTCTTACTTATGTTGTTTACTTTGATTTCTTCTCTGCCACAAGAATTGCTTGACTTTATAATAGCATCCACCTTTTCAATCTTACAGGTTTATTTTTAATAGGATGCATTAAGATGTAAATCCACTTGATGTTAAATTACATAGTATGAGAAAATGGAAAGGGGATGAATTTGGGGTCAGACAGACATATCATTTTCTCCCCTATTGCTGTAAATATTATGTCCTTTGGTATCAACTTTTGTACAACAAACATAACTGTCTTAGTTACTTTTCTCTGGTTGCTGAGACAAAATACCTGATGCTCAAAATTAAGGAAGGAAAGGTTTATTTAGCTCACAGTGGAGATTTCAGTCCATAATCAGCTGGCTCCAAGGCAGGGTGGCATGGCAGAGGGGCAATGGTTCATGGTGGCAGAAGACAGCAAAAGGAACAAGAGCAAAAAAGCAGGGAGAGTAAGCATTTTTCCTGCTTTATATTTTATCCAAGGACCTTGCCTCCCTGCTGAATAACTTAGTTAAACTTCTAAACTTCTCAAGTTGACACAGTGTATCAACCATTACAATAACTATTCTCTGTACTTCTAATTCTATGTAGATGATAAGGTGTGGTGAGGGATAAATTGTATGTGTAAGCCCAGTGCCTAGCACAAAGAAGAAAGACCCTCATTGAATAGTGATTTTAACCTGATTTCCTCTTCTGGGGACCATCACTTTTTCCATAAGACCCATCTCACATTGTGTGGCCTCAGTAACACTTTCCTGACTTTTTCCATGTTCTTGACAGTATAATGGTACTAGGACTTTGCGTTTCCTTGGATTTTTTTACATCTCAGTGGTAGCAGTCATCCCACAGTTCAAATAAATTACCAAGAAACTTTGAGTATTAGTTATTTTCATGATGAGTTAGGTGTCATCTCCTTCCTATTGGGTTATTATTTATTTATAAAAGCTCAGAAGCTTTTAAAGATATTTACATGGATCATGAATTGTTGGCTCTCACTGAGAGCTGAGCTTTTCTGTGCCAAAAGCACTGTGTGAAAACCAGGTATTTTCACCCTGATTTGAGATTTCATGTTGTTAGTTGGTTCTACTTACATTATATCCTTAGTAGTATCTACACATTTTTATTTCTCTTTTAAAACATTTAGTATGTTATTTCTAAGAATCTGACCTTGTCTCAAGAGTATGTTAGAGGTTTTCTTCAGCCTCTGTGTTAGTTTCCTTCTCTGGAAACTATACATTGTACCCTTTCTTTATTACTTGCTTCCTGTCTCCATAAGGAAGATATCTCTGAGTTTCCTTCATAGTAAAAATGTGGGAAATCATTATGCCAAAAAGATATCTGCAGTGTTAGGTACATGTTCCAACTACCTACAATGAATGCATTCATTGTGTACTGCAAACATGAACTGATTTTAAAAAAAGATTGTCTGTCATTTTCATATTTACTATAGTACTATTCACAATAGCTAAGATATGGACTCAACCTAAGTGTCTATGAACAGATGACTGGATTGAGAAAGTGTGGTAGATATCACAACAGGATATTATTCAGCCATAAAAGGATGAAATCCATTGGAGGATATTATATTAAGTAAAATGACCCAGGCACAGATAGACAAGTGTCTCATGTTGTCACACATATGTGGAAACTAAAAAAATTACTCTCATAGAAGTTCAGAGTAGAATAGTGGTTATCAGAAGCTGGAGAGGGAAGAGGGAGGGGAAGATAGGGAGAAGTTGGTCAATAGTACAAAGGTACAGTTAGATGGAGTAAATTCTAGTGTTGCTTTGCAGAGTAGCATGACCGCAGAAAACAACAACTATTGTATATTGCAAACAGCTATAAGAGGGTGTTACATCTGTTCCCAACACAAAGAAATGGTAACATTTTGAGGTGATAGTTATGCTAATTATACTGATTTGATCAGTATACATTGTGTATGTATACTGAAATATCATTGTTCCACATAAATATGTACAGTCATTAGTTGTTGATTTAAAGAAACAAACTGTGAAGTGATGGCTTATATTTCTCCACTTCTTCATTTTTCATTTACCAGTAGCCCATGGCAAGCTGACCTGTCTCTGCAATGTTGCAGTATCTTACTGAACAGACTAAGATTCAGTGGAATTCTCCCTCTGCTCTGTTTATACAATGAATATTTTGACATTTCATAATTCTACTGTGGCTTTATAACGTTGCTCTTAGTTTTCTTTCTATTTTTATGATCTTTGTATACAAGCATCCTTTAAGGGGTCTTCTTTCTCCCATTTATTGATGATGATCACTTATTTGATGATTTATTCTATACAGCTTTTTGAGTGCCTAGTAGGTACAAAGCACTATACTATGTCCTAAGATAATTACAATGAACTACAGAATTGTCTGGGCCTCTGTTTTCCTGTACCTTGATTCTAACTGGGGAGATCCGTAAACAATATATAAATCAACTAAAATGCTTCCAAATTATGACAGTTACAATTGGTACCATAAAGGACTACAGAATGAAGTCATAGTGAATAACATGAGGGAACTACTACAGATATAGTGATTATGTAAGGCCTCCTGAGGGAGAAACCGACAGTGGGAAGAACAGGACAACACTTTAGCAGCAGAAATGCCACACAAATGATATTTAAAGCCTCAGGAATGGATGAGATCACTGGAGACAGAAAAGAGCAGATGTACTAACATTTTGAGTTGAGTAGAACAGAACGGGCCAGCAGAGGAAATAAAAATAGGTAAGAAGACAGGAAGAAGGTGAGATGAAGAAACAGAAAAGGATCAATAAGCCCCCCTAAAATTACTCACATCTTGTGGAAGTGAAAGCTTATGGAAGGTGCTGGGGATATCAGTCCTGCAAACTTAAGCCCTGTTCCTCAACAGAGCAAAGCTAAGAAGCTAATCCAAGAATCTGGCCAGATGCAGAATCTGAGAAGATGTAGACAGAATCTTACAGAACACACGGTACCTAGTAACTGCACTATAAGACAGAGGAGCGTCATCAATCTATGGTGTGGCTATTGATGACCTGGGTTGCTGGAGCTCCACTTCCTGGAGCCTCAAAATTCACAACATAGAATACTTGTGAACACCCTTCTGAGGGAGTAATCTACTAATGCAAAATGCTTGTATGAGTCAGGTTTCAGGTTCCTCAATAAGCATTAATATGTTGCAAAACCACGACAAAAAGAGAAGCATTTGTGAAATTTCCAAATGAAGAATAATTTGGAAATTAAAAAAAAAGATATCCATCTCTTAATTTTGGAATCTGTGAATACTTTAGGCTGCTTGACAAAGAGGAATTAAGGTTGAAGACAGAGTTAGGCCTGATAATTAGAGGTTAATCTGATAGTGCACTGATTGAAATATGGGCCACAATGTGTCCTATACAAAGTAATGTAAAGTAGCAGAACTGCCTTGGAATACCATAGAGGAAGGTATGCAAAACTCAGGAGGATTGGAAAGTTAGACTGGATTTATTATTTGCACATTTCTTCTACCGTTGGAAGATCTAGAGGACACATCTTTCATCACAATCATGAAAAGCAAATTCATAAGGATACCCTGAAGACCCATCCACTCACTTTGTGGCAGATTGCTTACCTCAGACCACTTCCAGCATGGACAGTGTGGTTCATCCTTACTTGAGTAATATGTACTTACCCTCAATGTGGGTTTTTGTTTTCCTATACACAGTGCTTCTTCCCAAAGCACCATCAGAATGCCTACCCATTCACATGGTAGTCCATTTAACATCACTTCTGGCTAAGGAAGTTTTTCACAACAAATGAAGTACAGCAATGGAATTTAATGGTGTTATCACATTCCACACCATCCCAATCAAGTGGTAAAATGGCTTTTTGAATAAGCAAAGAGTCTGCTGCCAGGTGGCTAGCAATACTTTACAGAGCTGAGAGAATGTTCTCGAGGTGGCAGTATATGTTCTAAGTCTAGAATCTAACAAATGACTCTATTTTACCCATTGTGAGGATTTGTGGGTCAATAATCAAGGATTAAAAAATAACACTACCTCGTGTTATTATTTCCACAAGTGGTCCACAGCTAACGGTTTTGCTTCCTGATTTAGGTTCTACTAGCCCAGAAATCTTCATTCCAAAGAGAATGCTTTTACTAGAGGGACTAGACAATGATTTCACTGAACTGGAGGTTGGGGTGGCTGCTTGGGCACTTTGGGCTCCACATACCTCTGAATTAATACAAAGAAGGAGGTTAGTGTACTGGCTGTGATGCTCAGTTCTTACTGATCTTTTACATTTTGAGATGTGTGGTGATTAAGGGAGCTATTAGAGATAGCAGTCTCTAGAAATAAAACTGTATATCCTTAACTTCATCTGCAAATGGAACAGCTATTATAAATAATGAGAAGCTTGCAACTGCTATGTTACCTTTAAAAAAGGCATATCACTGTTTCCTTCAAAGAATTTCTTAGTGCAATTTTTTCCTAGCTGTAAACAAGTTAACTTGGACAGCAAAGGCCTTACTATTCTGTGAGTCTGACTATGGCTATGTAAAGCTCATGCCATGGAATCCTCTTAGCTCCCCGTGTTCCCATAGTGTTACTAACCAGCCTAGGGTTCCTTTGCTCGATTTAGATGGAAATCGTGATCTGCAAAGTGCTGTGCTGCTGGCAGTTTTGATGTCACCAGATGATATCAGATAATGTTGGATGCGGATAATGCTAGTTGACACAGCCAGCTGCTGGTCACTGCTGCTGGTGCTGCTGACGTCCAGAACAGACTTGTGCCAGACGCTGTAGGGCCATAGTTTGACTCTATTGGGTGCTGGTCTCTGCTGGCTGCTGGCCTCCAGAGCAGCTCACAGCTCTTAGTGTTTACTGCTCTTTCCTTTTGAGACAACTGCTCTGTCCACATTACTCAGGATAAAAATTCTGAGAGATAATGCATGAGCAGGTTACAAAATGAACAAAGTAAGTTTATTTTAGCAGGACCTGTACTGCAGCACAGAGGGGTCAATACACAGAGAGGGAGCTCTCCTGTACTAAACCTGAGAAGTGGCTAGGGAATTCTGCTTGTATAGCAGCTGCAGGCTGACGTGGGTGACTGCCAGGGCTGAAATCAGAGAATTTTCTGGAAGGCTAGCTGTGTGCAAATAAGAGGCCCAGATCTCTCATTCTCTGACCTTGGCCACTCCAGGATTCCTCCTCCTTTTTGAAAAAGGCAACCTTGCACCTGAAGTGGTCAGAGCAGGGCAGGAGCTCCACGCTGACAGTCTGGTTGCACTCACGCTGGAATAAAGAGTGGCAGGTAGGTAGCCCGGGAGGACAGTGAAGCAAGTTGTTCCAGTCAGCTGGGGGGTGAAGTGAGGGGGAAGCAAGGGCAGTAGTCAGAGGGAAGGGCAAGCCAGCTGCTGGCCAAGCCATGCCCATCCCCAGCTGGGGGTGGGGAATAGCAGAGTCATCTGTCTCAGTAGGACTTTATTTCCCTCTCAAACATCCCTCTCAGTCGTTTCAAAGCGCCTCCGTGACTCGGGTTTCACGCGTGTTCTTCCACCGTGCAAAGCTCTTGACAGCAAGCCACCGGGGAAATGTGGCTCCCGGCAAAGAGCTCTTTTCGAGAGCGTTGCTTTGCTGAGGGTTGCTGTCCCATCTTGCTGTTCTCCAAAGACCTATCTGTGGTTGTGTTGGGGGAAGGGAGAATACCGTCTCTGCTTCTGTATGGAGCGTGGCTGCACAGGCAAAAAGTCGCTCTTCTATGTTCGGAGCCTCCTTCACGATGGCCTTCCTTTGCTTTTGTCCTAATTCTGCTCTCAGATGACCCTGAGCCCATCCACCTGTCAGAGGTGGACAGAAAGGACACGCCATCCTGGTCATCATCCTCAGTTTTTCTTTTTACACCATAGGTGTCTCTGACGGCTGTATCTCCCCATAGAGGAAAAAAGATCCAAATCCAGCCCAAACCAATCAATGCCACAGAAAGAACGAAGAACAGAGACCAATATAAGCCGTGAAGATTGATATTTGAATGCTACCTACATACAAAAAGATTTGATTCTTCCGATATACTTAAATCATCTTATAGTAGTTAAGTGTTCAATGTGCATAAAATATCACCATTCAGCTTTCATTTATTGTAACCAGTTGAATTCCCATCAGTTTGTAATATCTCTCTCCCTTACAGATTCCAGACACATATTTGTTTTACAACTAGAACAATATTGTAATATATTATTTAGAGGATGAGTACAAATACCAGAAATTCCGATATATGCACGCTCCTAGGAAAAGAAGTAAGCCTTGCCTGTTGAAGATTAGTTTGTTTTTGTTTTCAATTTTTAAAGGTATGAGAAAAACGTCTGAAATTCCTGCTCTGGGCCTGGGGTTGTAAATTATAGTATGTCTATTTCTTTTCTTTTCTTTTTTCTTTTTTTTTTTTTGCTTAGAAGAGCTGTGGGATGAATTCTGAAGTCAGCATGAGCTCTCAAGTCAAGAGCATCTGAATTCCAACTTCACTGCTTTGTCATATTGTATTGAGCAAGGTGTTTTGCGAGCCTCAGTCGCCTCCTCTGTAAACTGAATATGCTTCCTGGTGTTCAGGGGAGGGTTACATGAGCTGATGCAGAGTGCCTCACACCTACGTGGGGCTTCCACAGACGTTTCTTCCTCTTACCTATTGCCTTTTCTCCCAGCATTAGCTCATTCTTCCGTGAATCATTGCTATATGGAATTTTAGAGTGCAAAGAAATAGGTCTCAATTCTCATTACCATGACGACAGAATCAGAGAAGTGAAAAAATTTCCTCCTTAAACAGTGAGCAACTGTTAACAAAGTAGCACCTTTTTAATTGGTGGCAAGTATGCGATTTCTTTCCTTCTTTTTCTCCTTTTGCTGGTTTCCCTAATCCTATCTGTTTATTCCAAAAGACCCAAAGGAGATGTTGATTAGTGATTTTCTTACCATGAAAATGTTGACAATGCTATCTGTGACTTTTATACCTATCTTGCTGTCTACAGTGTATGTGGGATTTTTATTATTACCTGAAATTAACTCTTTTCCTAATTAGTATCTATGTATCTGTCAAATATCTTGAAGTCATAACTATATTTCATATATAAATTCTCAGTGAGTTACATGGCCATCTATGTTTTCCTTTGCCTTCTAACTAGGATAATTTCCAAAAGGAGTTTTGCAAATGAAAAATATGCATATATTAATGAAAAAGTACTGTTTTGAAATTCTTAAAGTTGATTCAACTAATTTCTGTGATAATACATTTCACTTTCTCATAGTTTTTGTGGTCTTAGTTACCAACCTAACCTACTGAAATTTGAACCTGTTGGCCTTCTACCATAGATATAGAAAATCGTTAATCATTGTCATTAATTAATCATATCCTTATTATTCTAATTACATGCCTTACTGAAGAAAGATTGCTATATTTTCTTTAAAATAAATAAAACATTGTCTTGTTAATTATCTCACCCAGTAAAAGCCATTTTAAAACAATATTTTCTGCCTAAAATTTATTTGTAAAGTTACTTTGAAAGCCTAAATCTTGAAAAGCAGTTTGGTATAGATCAGTAAAGGAATTATTTACTGAAAATGTCTTACTAGAGAGAAGAACTGAGTGGTGTAGAAATATGTCACCAGTAAAATTATTCCCCTCTTACTGATAAAAGACCACTTCGGACATGGAAATCCTGTTGCTTGCATGTAAATAAATGGCAAAATGCTTTCTTGGGCCTTTGACAAGGTACTTGGAGCAGAAAATAATTTCTCTCTTGTGAAATTATGGAGAGCAAATCATTAGATAAGAAAGAAGGCAGAAAAAGAGCCAAGAACAAAACTAGCAGACAGCTAGCTGCTCACCTAATATCCACTGCCTCTTCCTTTGGTGCAACAGAGCCCAGTTTTCAAGGAGGTGATAATGTACTCGGGTTAAAAAATATTACATTTCCAAGCCTCCCTTACAAATATAATTGGATGAGTGATATCATTTGGGTCACTGATAAAAAAAAAAGAAAGTTTAAGGTTAGAACTTCACTTTTTAAAAGTTGATAATCTATTGCTTGTATCCTGTCCTGGTATATGGACTTCCCAATCTTTCCTGCATGCAGCTTGATAGGCGTGATGGATGGGGACCTGTTGATCTTGTAGCAGTGGGGAAAGTCAAGAGAATCATAGGCACTTCTGCCCAGACTTCCAACTGGTCATTGTTTCTTTGATGAGGTCATTATTGTTGAGGATTGGTTGCTTATGGGACTATATTAGAGATATTTAAACAACTTAATCGTTGAAATTTCTAATAGGTAGGATCTGTGCATTCTGGCAGGCTAGTGTTCCTATTGAAAAAAAAACGGATATTTTGCAACTATATTTTTAGAGGTATCAGAGAGCTGTAAAAAGTTTATGACACTAAAATTTCAGAGAGGGAAGAACCATCCTGTTACAGTTGATACATTGTATCAACTTGGGGAGTCTGGAGGTTTAGATGAGTAACTCAGCAGTTGTAGATCTTGGGGTGAAAAGGACATGCCCTTACCCTTCTGGGATGTTGTTTATTGTGTTAATTTGGGAAGTTTAAAAGGTTAACTATGTGATTCAGCAGGAAGCCAGGGTGCTTACTTTGTATACATCCTGAGCCTGTGGAAGAGGAGGGCATGGAGACTGTGTGAGAGCTGCACGCCCCCTGGGTGGGGGCAGGCTGTTATAAGGTAGAGGAGAGAAAAGAGGCTGCTTGCCCGCAATTCCACACATTTGCTGGTTGTTCCCTGCCATCAACGTTTGCCTTCTGCCATGTGCCACTCTGCCTCAGAACCAGCCAAATATGGATTGAAACCTCCACAAACTGTAAGCTAAATAAACCTTTCCTTCCTCCATTTTGGGTGTTGGGTATTTTGTCTCAGCAAGGAGAGAAAAGTAACCAAGACACATCCTCAGGTAGGTAGGTGAACAGCAGTCATTGATTGTCCAGAGGAGATTGCTTAGGCAGAGGGATCCTACTGAGAAGACATGAATAAAGATTTTAGAGTTCATACAGAGATAGAGTGAATAAAGGAAGCCTTTCAGCACTGCAGGTACATGTCTGGTTTTTCTCACAGGACACCAGCCATGTTTTGGGGCTGCACAGATAGCTGAGCAGTTAAACCAAAAACTTCTAAAAGGCAGAGCAAAATATTTCTGTCATGATCCTTAGGAACAGGAGGGAAACTTGCCTTAAGCACAGAACCAAACTCTCCTTCATGACATTTGCTAGGCTTTAAAATCTAGGAAGCAGAAGGCAGAAGGCTGATCATCTTGGAAGGATGGAGGGGGATCTTCCAGAGTTTCTCAGAGTTAAGAGCAGGAAACTCACCAGGATCTCAATGTAAAGTTCAAGGAAACCCTGAGGAAACAGGGTGACTCAGAGATACACTAGTCTTAATAAAACTGAAATGTAGCCCTAACTCAACTCAGTACTTGACTAGGATAATTAGCCTCTCACCTTACATGCCAGCAGAGGACTGGAAAAAGTCTTTTGTGATAGTTAATATTATTCAGATATTTGTATATATTTTGGGTACAGGGAGTATAATATACAATCAAAAACTACTAGACATACAATGAGGCAAGACAAAAATGCTTTGTAATAAAGAGAAAAAAGATCATTGAGGTAGGCCACACATGGTGTGGATATTAGGAGTTTGCAGATAAGGAACTTAAAATAACTTTGGCTAATATGTTTAAGAAAATAAAGACATAGAATTGATAGAAAAGTTAACCAGAGAATTTGAATCTATTTTTAAAAAAATCAGAAATACACAAGTAAAAGTAAAATACTTGAAATCAGGAACTCAGTAGATGGGCTTTCTGGGATGGATACAAAAATCATAGATTAAGTGAAACCAAAGGTAGCTCAAAAGAAAAATATCCAAGACAAAGCAAAACAAGGGAGAAGGATTGAAAAAATAGAACAGACTGTAACATACATAAATAGAGATGTACTTGTAATCCAACTATGGGAGAAATCAGTATTAATTTGCAGTGTTTTAGTGTTTACTGATTACCATGCTGTAAATACATTCAGCCTGATGAGTCCAAGCTACCAATGATTTACCCACCATAACATAAAACTCTTGAATATTTAACATCAATTCTGGCAAGCTGGTAGAATTTGGCATCAACATACCACTGCGTATGAGTCATATTTACAAAGCCTAAAATGTGTTTGAGACCTAAAAAGACAAAAGATAGAGGATGGGAAAATTAATATTTAAATAGAAATTAAACCAAGAATACCTCAAAACTTTTGGAATCATCAATTTATAGGTTAAAGACTGCATTTAACTGTAAACATGACAAATACAAAAAAGACTACATGTAGGCTGCTTGTGGTAAAATTGCTACAAAGCAAAGTTCAACAGGGTGAAAAATAACTCCCACAAAGCTAGGCACATGTCCTAACTCCTGGAACTTGCGAATATTACATTATTTGGGAAAAGGATATCTGCATATATAATTAAATTAAAGATATAATTAAATTGAGATGAGATCATCAGAATTATTTTATCTAGCTGGGCCTTAACAGTTACCCCATGCCTGTTCTAACACAACGATGGGGGTGGGGAGATAAATTCCCTGTATTAATTATGAAAAAGAGATAGTACTATTATGGATCTCATAGACATCAGAATAGAAGAGACTATTGTGAAAAATTTCTCACCAGCACATTCAAGTGAAGTGGATACATTTTTTGCAAGCAATCAAAGCTGACAAAGGAGAAATAAAACACTTAAATATTGCCTCTTTTAAAAAATTTCCATTAAAAAACTTTTCCATAATGAAAAATCCATTTGATGGATACACAAGTGAACTCTTACAAACATTTATATAAGAAGTAAAACAAATGTTTCCAAAATAATATTTCACTTTTTATGAGGCTAGCATAACCTTGATTTTTTTTTTTTTTTGGTACTGGGAATCAAACTCAGGACCTTGCACTTGCCGGCCAGGAGCTGTGCCACTGAGCTATAACCCCAGCCCATAACCTTGATTTTTTGAGCTTTAAGGAAATTACAGCAACAAAAAGCAAACAAAAGGAAAAGAAGAAAGAAAAATGTAAGGAAGTAAACTATAGCTACAGTCTTATGAAAGTGAATGCATTTAAAAAGTGAAATCTGGTCTACACCGTAAGTCCTGGCAACCAGCCCAGGAAGAATCCAGGACTCAGCAACCAGCAACCAGGATTCCATGGAGGAATCCAGGTGCCCGGCCCCTCCCCCTGCATGGCAGGACAAGGCCACCCAGGGAATGCCAGTCCTACAGTAGGATCCTGACTAGGGTTCACACAGTGAATAAGCAAGACTAGTGATACGGAAAAGTCTGAAATATAAGCCAACAGATAGTAAGTTAGGTGAACCAGTGTTGTGCTTAGGGACAAAGACACATGGAATAGAAGCAGGTAGGTGGAATCATTCCCCTCTTTTTAAATATTATTTTATTTTATTTTATCTTGGTTTCTATCTTACTTTCTTTTCTTTTTAATCTTTGCTTTTTTTCTCAATTACTTCCTCTTCTTTCTTTTTTATTTTTTTCTCTTTTCTAAATGGCTGGGGAGAACTTCAACCACAGAAAACTAATTCCATCCTCCAAACCCAGAGACCAAGTTCAGATAATGCCTCAAATACTCCTTTATAATTTTTTCTGCTCCCTTCTTTAGTTCCCAAAACTTTGCACGACCATCCTCTGTCCTCCAGCCTTACTTCTACTTCCTTTCCAGTTATCTTTGTTTTGTAAGCCGTCCTCCCTAAACTTCCCCACCACAGGGTAAAACCACTCCACCAAGAGGGAAACATTTTGCATACAAACTCCTAATTTATGATCAGTTCTATTATATAACTATAGACTTTGCTTCTGTGGTCTGAAGTACAAAATCAATAGTTACCACAATTTGTCAGTTTCCAAATTATGCTTTACTCTATTGTTATTGCTAATTGTACTACTTAGCTAGGATGTCATCTGTTGTAATCAATTGTTCACTCTTAGGAATCTCATCACAGCTCTACATCAAAGGACTGAGGGCCTAGCCAAACATATATCAACATCCCACTCTTAATTGGGAAAGTAGGATCTTAGGACAGTACAGACACAAACCAAGAATGTCCTACACACAGAAGACAACCCTGAAGAGCAGAATTTTCCTAGAGAGGCCTTTATATTAGTGATATACTCACCCACTACAAAAACCCACTAGGATCACCACAGAAAACAAAATATACCATTAGCATACCTCACA
Organism: Dinomys branickii; assembly: GCA_004027595.1. NCBI lineage: Eukaryota > Metazoa > Chordata > Mammalia > Rodentia > Dinomyidae > Dinomys > Dinomys branickii. The sequence continues at coordinate 1,856 of PVLD010014875.1, read as the reverse complement.
GATCTAGAGCAAACACTCCTAAAATTCATCTAGAGCCAAAAGAGACCTAGAATAGCAAAAGGAATTCTGGGCAACAAAGGCAAGGCAGGAGACATCATAATCCCTGACTTGAAATTATGCTACAAAGCTACTCTCATACCATCAGCATGGTACTGGTAAAAGAAATTGACCTTAGGATCAGTGGAACAGATTAGAAGATCTGACACAACAACAGACACACTTAGAGCCACCTTATCTTTGACAAAGGGGTCAAAAATATTCACTGGAAGAAAGATAGCCTCTTTAATAAATGGTGCTGGGAAAACTGGTTTTCCCTGTGCCAAAGACTAAAACTAGACCTGTGTCTACCATCATGTGCTACAGTCAAAATGGATCAAAGATCTAAATATTAAACAGAAACACTAAATCTACTGGAAGAGAAAGTGGGTAAAAATCTTGAAAATATAGGGGTAGGCAGACGGTTCATGAACAAAAACCAAACTGCACAGGAAGCACTTCAAAGAATCAACAACTGGGGATCTCATCTTATTAAAAAACTTTTACACATCAAAAGAAATCACCAACAGAGTGAAAAGAAAACCCACAAATTATGAAAAAATTTTAGCCAACTGTCCCTCAGACAAAAGACTTCTAGACTTCTAGACTTCTATTTACAACATATAAAAAATTGAAAAAAATCAGGCCTTACATTTTCAAAGACCCAATCCAACAATGGTATCTGAGATGAACATCTCAGATAAAGAAATACAAATGGCAAATATTGGACAAAGTGTTCAACATCACTGGTCATTTGAGAAAAACTGAATGCTGAGATTCCACCTCACCTTGGCAAGAATGGCTGTCATGAAGAAATCAACCAACAACAAATGCCAGTGGGGCTATAGAAACCAAAAGAACCCTTCTCCACTGTTGGTGGAAGTGCAGACTGGTGCAACAACTGTGGAAATCAGGGTGGAGATTCTTCAAAAAACTAGTACTAGAGGTTCCATTTGACTCAGCTATTCCCCTTCTGAGTATTTTCCCAGAAGAATTAAAAACATCATACCACAGTGATACATGTGCTCCCATGCTTATAGCAGCACAATTTATAATAGCTAAATCTTGGAAACAACCCAAATGCCCATCAAATGAGGAATGGGTAAAAAAGAAGTGGCATTCTTATACTGTGGAGTACTATGCAGCTACAAAGAAGGATAAACTCAAAGCTTTTATAGGTAAATGGATGCAACTAGAGTCCATACTCATAAGTGAAATTTATAAATCAGACTCTCATGTAAACATTTTATTGTCTCCCTAGGGTAAAAAACTGAAAGAGTAAATAAGGTCCAGAAGTATAATAGATACTCTGAAAGGGAAAGAAACTTCTCAAAAGGAAAGAACAACTGGGATGGGGGAAAGGAGAAAAGAAAAAAATATATATATATACACATACAAGATAGCTAAGATAATTATACTACTAATCTCTATTAGTTCATTGAAAGGAACAGTCTGTGCTTATATTTTCTGATCAATTATACATACCTGTATCTTTTAATCTGAGGAACTACTTTGAAGACAACAGTATATAATATATAATACCCATTAATTTCCTATTCTCTTGTTTTAAAGTTTTGTATGACTATTTTCATTGTTTTTTCCTCTTTACAATAAAAAAGCGGACTCTGCTTATATGTAAAATGTACAGTATATTAAACCAGGTATGGTGGTGGATACCTGTAACCCCCAAACTCTGGGAAGCTGAGGTCTGAGCTTGGTTGGGCAACTTAGTGGCTCTGTGAGACTGTTTCTCAAAAAGATTTAAAAATATTCCGGAGGTGCAGTTCAGTGGAAAGCCCCTGGGTTCCCAGTGCCACATT